>MU183710.1:11975-30613 GCA_016904865.1 Pissodes strobi
TTTTTCCTCCGCCGGAGCTTTACTTTTCACTTTTCCGCCGGCGGAGGTAAAAGTGTTGTCATAGCAACATAGATACAATACAAACAGACAACAAAATAAGCGTCAACAACTCAAGATTTATTAAACTAAAATTTGTATTTATCACTCAATTTGTGACTGCATTTCTAAAAATCACTAATTTAGGAACAAATTGGTTATTATTTAATGGAACTTACTCAATAACTGCTTATCAATACGGAATTAAAACGCAATCGGACACGCAATCTTAAAAAATAATTATTGTTGACAGTGTCCACTGACAGCTTTATGTTACATTATATTCACCGACACCGGTCTAAGCAAGGCCACCTACGACCGTGGTCTAAGCCGCCTTGCGACCCCATTTATCTTTAATAATAATTAGACATTATTACTATTAAAAAGAGATGTTTCTGCATTAATTTGTCGACATTTGAAGAAAAAAAAGCATATTTTATTTGGAGGAAAAGTTACTTTTCATGGCTTGCTCTCTATTACCAGCCTCACTCCGTTCGGCTGTTAAACACGAGCGCGCCATGAAAAGTATCACTTTTCCTCCATATAAAATAATATACTATTACATCCACAACAGTGGAATTTATTTATCCACTGTTTTTAATAAAAAACAGTTAACAAAATTAGAGCACTCTCGTAAAACGAATTTCAAGTTCGCAACTATAGTGAGGGATATACCAATATTTTTGATAAGAAAACAAATTGCGAACCAATTGATAATAAATTACTATCCTCTATAGTCACGAAGAAGCTGATACTAGGATTTTGTTGCATATACTCTCTGCTAAACATTGTATGTATTTGACATGCATATTGGACTCCAATGACACTGATGATGTACTTGTACTTCTGGTACATTTTAAAAATATATATTTCTAAAGAATTTGAGTAAAATGTGGAAGAGGAAATTCGGTGCGATATGTGGCCGTTCATGATATCAACCTAGAGGAAAAACTTGCAAAAAATGTACCTGCATTTCATGCTCTAACGGGTTAACTTACAGATTTTTGTTTGGGGTTTCTCTCCACTATCCTTTTGAATTTGTTATATAGAGCCTCTTCGGCTCTGGCTCCATGATGTAAACAGCATAAGTGCACAAAGCCGAAGAGGCTCTATATAACAAATTCAAAAGGATAGTGGAGAGAAACCCGAAAAATCTGTAAGTTAAAACATGAATCCTCCACAACAATATAGAACATATCTCCTCTAACGTGGTACAACCAGCCAGTTTTCAAGATACAGAAAAATAAAATGTTGGAAAATTTATCTAAATTATTCCGATTATTTAGACGGTATTGGGGTCCAGGAATTTGCAGATGTCATGTTCAATAACATAGAGAAATTTATCATAAAATTATTTTCAACAAATCCAAACATTTTGTCTATTAATATTTTAAGGACACTATTGGCCTCTTCATCGCTAATTGAAAAAACTAGCCCCTACAAAAAATAGTTTAAAATTTCACAGCCTGAAAGCATATTATCAAACTAAGGTGTGCTTCAGTTCTTTAGAACTAAATCCCCTATTACCAGTGGTGACAGAATGCGGATGGAAGTTTGAGAAGGCAATTTTAACAACACATTTCCTTCGGATGCAAAAGCATTTATTGCATGTGGATGTAAAAAAGGTAAATTATTAGATTATTAGATTAAATAGGTACATAATAAAACTTAATCAAATAACTTTTTATTTGACTGTATGGAAGCAAAGCTTGTACAAGCTTTAAAGCTTGTACACGTACAAGAAATTAAATAGGTTGCATAGGATCATGCAAAAAAATTACTAGAAGGCAATATTGAAGCCATTGTGTCTATTTCTGAAGAAGATACAGATACTGAAGATAAATAGATTTTGTTATTATAAAGATTCTTTTTAAATTTTGATTTTTTCTATTCTGAATAAAAGCTAGTCCTTTTTTTAATAGCAGTTGCATTAAGTATATAATTTTTTTTTCTACTGCTTTATTACCTAGCAGCCAGCGTATAGGAAATAGTTATTTGTGTATTTAGAGCGCAAAGTAACGGATTGCCGCTAGAGAAAGAATGTTACTGCGCGACGCGTAGCGGAGCGCAGTAATCTTTCGAAAATGGCAATCTTACTTTGCGCTCGAAAAACACACAGAACTTTTTCTACAACCGCATTTTTTAAAATTAAATGCACATTTTTCTCTATACTTATTCTGAAATTTGCAAATGACTGTCAGTTTTGACATATTATATTCGGGCTTCGGGCATATTCAGAACAGGAGTGCCAGCAAGAAACTGTAACAAACGCACGATTGTCATTTATTTATCTTCGGTTTCCAGGACCATTCATAGCACACTCGACGGAAAAAGTGAGAATTTACTTTTCCATGTTCGCGCTAGAGCGCAAAATAAGGATCCACGGCATTCGTTGATTTTGCGATTTCATTTGAATTTAATAATTAGTTATTTTGCGTGCGGCTGTAGAAAAAATAAATTTCAGTATAATCGAAAATGCCTTCATTGACTTTATTCAAATAATAATAGCTATTATTGTCAAATATAATAATTCATAAAGCTATTAACTAATTATCACCCTGTCCCAAGTTTGAACATGAACTTGGGAATTATTTAATAAACATTAAAAGCAAACTATAAACAACGCGAGCAGTCAACGGGAGCGTTTATGAACCTTAAGCATGCAATGATCAGCAATTTCTCTAATATAAATACACTGGCAAACCTTCAGTTCGTCAGACTTTTGGTCTCACCTAAGCCAGCTCCAGGGTTAGTCACATGACTGCTTTTGGTTCAATCCGCTCTTTGGTTAGTCACACGATTGCTAAAGTTATAATCCTTTTCCTGCCCCAAACCTAGTACTTGGTTAGCCACATCGACTGCTAAGACTAGGGGTTTCATTAACCACAGTAGAAAAGTCGAGTCTGTCAAAGTTCTTCGAGTGAAGTTTCTAAGTAGTCTGTCAAGTAGTTCAAAGTGTAGTGTCCAAGTGCTCTTAGATACCTTAACATTAAATAAAACACGACACAACATAAGATAAACTATATTTACAAAGCAGTGACCAAATAGACCTATAATCAATTCATAAAACATATCTCAAGTCGAGAAAGCACGCGCACCTTAATAATTGGGTATAGGCTAGTCTCATTAAGTTTCTGACCAGTAAACGCTGTGAAATCTTTATCGTTAAGTCTTTGACCAATACACATTGTTAATCTTTTCTCATTAAGTTTATCTAATATACTTTATTGTTTTTTAAGTGCCTTCTTTATCTTCGCTTCTCACCTTACGTAAAGAATCCCGTACTACCATCGGAGATATACCCCTGCACGCTGAGTAAGGCGTGACATCGCGATTCAAACGTATGATGACAGATTGGTGGAGGCATTAAGAAAAAATTAAAAGAACTGTCATCACGAATACTCGCGACATTATTATTATTAGTATTCTAACCCGTAATGTGTAAAACCATGATACAATAAACGGAAGGTATGATACCTAACCGTCTCAAATTCGTTCGCTCCGCGCATTGACGTCATTGCGTGATTGGCTTCTATTGAAATGCATACGTTTATAGGCACACAATCATTATGTTTTACCTATTTTCTCTATTTTTTAAGAAAATTTGTGTCCTGGGTGAAATTAAAAACTAATTATTACATATTAATACTATAAAAATACTAATAAAAAATATATATTCAACATAACTTTTATGATGAACGGATCAAAATAGTTGTATTAAAAACAGCATCTTTTGAGAAACGTAATAAACTTTTACTTTTATCTAAAAAACGTTTATTGAGTATTGGCCAATCGACAGCAAAAAAAAGAAAATCGATAATAATATTTTTTCTTAAATAATAATTTTAGTCATCTTTCTTTTTTTAGAAATTGTTAAATTTATCAAATCCTGATGGTAGCAAGACCATTAGAGATGGAGTAAAATTAATTTCACATTCCTATCTTAACTTTTCAAGAGCTATCTGACGGTACTAATTAGCAGGTGGTACCATGGGTACCAAATCTGGTACCACGGTAGGTACCATTGGCAGGTGGTACCATGGGTACCAAATCTGGTACCACGGTAGGTACCATCAGTTAGCACCATCAGATAGCTCTTGGAAAGTTAAGATAGGCATGTGGAATTAAATTTACTCCATCTTTAATGGTCTTCCTGCTACCAATGTGAAAAGAAGCCACAGTACCGATTTTCAACTGTTTATAGCTGTGAAACTACTAACTCTAGAGGTATAACATTATACATCAAATTTAATATGCGTAGAATTTTAAGTAGAATCCAAAAATGTAATAAAATATAGGTAGTTTCATTTAAAAAAGTGTAACTTTCTTTGACCACCCTGTATATAAAAAAGTAAAGATTAAAAAAATACAAAAAAGTAAAGATAGTTTTACTAGGAACAACTTTTGTTTTTAATTTTTTTTTTGCAACCATCGTAGTCTTCGAGATAAGGTATAGGCCCGTCTTAAACGGGCCACCCTGTACATAGTCATCTTCCTCAAAATGTTTTGAGCAAATACGTGCAGAAGTTTTATTAAATTTATCCTTACGAAAACACATGTGAACCCATTTACTACACATATTTTGTCTTTGGGAAAAGTGAAACACCTTATATTCCTATCAAAGTTTTTGCCTTGGTTATCCACCTTACATCCGTCCACAGCACACCTCATAATTAAACGTTTTTTAATTAAAAATACCAACAAACATCGTCTAAGGAACAATAACGCCAACAAATTTAAATCTAAAACATACAAATCTCAAATGCAAAGCACACGTTCGTTCATGTTGTAAATGCCGGCCGGCGCGCAACGCCAAACAAAGCTCGCAATGACGTCACAGACGAATCGTCGCCTGCGCGATATCATACCTTACGTTTATTGTATCATGGTGTAAAACCACTTATTGTATTGTACAATAGGCGAGAGAGAGAGAGAGGGAGCTATGGAGAAAAGTGAGATGCGAGACTACTGGGGCAGCGCGAGGTCGGTCGGTCGCGGCTAGAAGAAAATTACTTTTTTTACATTTAATTCTATTTTTCCATTACTATTTGAGAAAAAAAATGTATTCTTGCACCTATATATTCTAGATACTCAAGGCAAACTTTTTGCAAGAATAATTTTTTTTGATTTGAGCCTTCATTTCGGAGAGAATGCGGGGTGAACACAAAAATGAGTATATTTCAATCAGACTTTGCCCAGGTTCGAAGGGAGATATTTAAATTTTTTTATTTATTTTGCCGTAAGGGCCAACGTAATCTGCATATTTCAAGCAATGATAAAAAATATAATTCGTGCAAAAATGTAGATGAATTTTATATGAAAACATTCATAAATTAATATTCTACACGTTCATATAATCATCTCGATTTTTAGGTATACTGCCCTTTTGTCCGTTCTAATTTTTGTCTACCTTCGGATTTTGAATTAATGTAATAAAACCTTCATTCTGTGAACATTTCAGCTTGTAACCCCGAAGTGCCCACAAAAATCATTTATAGAAGGCTTTTACTGCTTACAGAAGCTTAGCATTTTTTTTTTGTTTAATTATTATGAATTTAGCACTGTTGATTGTGCCTTAAGATAGCTAGCATAATTTCGATAAATATTTTTATTTTTCTTGCCGATTGATTTAATAATAATTAATATTTAAACATAAATTCAGCAAGCTTTAAGATAGATTAATTTTATTTATGCATTTATTTTTATGACCGATTGATATAATCGTTCTTAATTTTTAAATATAAATCAAGCATTGACAGTCAAGCTTTAAGATTTTTATCAATTCATATTATTACCGCTACATTTATAATTGGTGCAGCTACCAGCACACGCATACATATATGTAATAAGCTTAGGGAAAGCACAATGATCACTTCGGATTGTAGTGTTTAGAGCATTTAGGTGTAAGGCATACAGTACCGAGTTGACAACAGAATTGGTCTCAGAACAATCATCATATTGTCACCATTATTATTAATTACTTAATAGTCTTTTGACATTCCTTTGCCTTTAAATTGCAAAAATTTCACTGTAAGATTGTTGCTGCTGACGAAAAAAGAACCCTCGAAGCTAATAAATTGATCCGTAAATTTAGATTGTGTTTTCTTGTTAGGTTAAGATTGAGTATATTTGTTCGATAAGCGTGCCTAGCAACCCCGTACAACACCAGCGGAGCTTTTCCAGTTTAGTTGGTAAGAATTGGTGGCGCTCTAGAACTCCACTCCCGGAGCCGGGTATTGCAAACACGACTCTCCGGTGTTAGGTTTGTTTTTTTTTAATTAAAATCTTTACTTGCTTATCTTTTAACTTTAATAAGAAAAACGTGTTGCATTATACATTAAAATATTTAAGGTAAGAACATAAACTAAAATTTACAGACCAATGATATACAACCCAGTCTGAAAACCCTGTCACAAAAAAAGGGAAACGTTACTAAATTAAGTTAAATAAAAACTATACATTAAGCATTGTTACGGGTGGAAATTCTCGTATGTATAAAAGTCACTTTAGGAAGGAATATCGATTGGTTACTAATCTCTATTGTCTTTTTTTCGATAAGTTCGTACCTGTCTAGGATTCTAACAAGCAGTATTTGAATTGACATTTAAGGATTTTTAGTTGAATGTTAGTCGATAGTTTTTGACGTGATTACAGATTTGTTTCTGCTTATTAATCCAGTAGGATGAGAGAAAACAGAAGAAAACTGTTGTTGATTCTGTAAGGCTTTTGTTTTATCATTAGCCAAAGAAAATTTCTTGGGGTGAGAGGTAGCTCTCGAGAAGTGATTTATTTCGTAAATGAAATAGGCTGGAAGTCGTTTGAGACTCTCGAGAGAGGGTTAGTTGCTTGTAGAAGAAATTTCTAAAAACCGCTGTAATGGCAATAAGCCCGTTAATCATTTCAAGATACCCATACCAAGGTTTTGCTGAACCCCAGTTATGGGTAAGCTGTTTTAAGTTGTTTTGAATGTAGAATTTGGCATTTCTGTTAATTTCATGTTATGTTGCTGTTATGGGTTAATTTCCGTTTTAGGGTTCTAGTAATTGGATTTTAGTAATTGGTTTCTAGTAGTTGCATTCAAGTAGCTGGATTTTAGCAGCGGAATTCCGGTAACTGGTTTTTGCTGGGTTCTAATTGCTGATTCCCTGTAGGGTAGAAAGAGTCACTGTTAGATGTACTGTGTAGATATACATAGAAGGATGATGGCCAGTTTTCAGTTTTCGGACATAACTTTACAGTAAATCGTTCTTGAAGATAAGTTTATTTTTATTCATATTGTCACGTTTAACCAGCAATATTGTGCCAGAAATAATTACTTCACTGTAGAGACTTTAAAATTTAAACAGAATTTAGTACTCAAACATTTTCCTAAAACGCTTTAATATTTTCTTTAGTATGTAATAGCAATCATTATAATCCACTAGAGTGATGATACCAGGTATATGATGATATTTGATATATATATAATACCTTTTGTGAAGTGTTACTACGCCGGCCTAGTTACATTAGTTACTTCTTACGGGTACCTACTAGATTTATGGATAATCTCTAGTGCATATTATATCCGAGGAAGTTTATTCACTTTAATACCTTTTTACTTTATTTTGGCATTGATATTAAAGCGTAACATAGCATTTTGAGGGATACGTTTCTGTTTGAAACATGCAACTCGGGCTTTTGGAAAGGCTATATTAACCTAACTTAGTATGGTCTATGTGATAAGTCCGGTATTTCTATCACCTCTCAAAATTTAAAATTAGATTGTCAAGATGACAAGAGTGTGTGTCTAGTCAGACAGTAGCTTATTCAACATTTAATTGAATTTTCTTATAAGGCTAGAGGAGCTTGCTCTTATATTTTATTTCAAAATAAAAGTATTGGCCTCACATACTTGTTATTATTTTGGGTGAATTTGAGAATTTAGATTTTGAGTCGTAACTGTGCAGGTAGCGTAGACTTCGCCAGGCAATTATTTACTTAATTTGACATTTGAGTTTGAACTTGATTCTTTTATTTCCAAGTGTTTTTTTACTGTATCCGTTCCGTATAAACAACGATAGGGCTTGCCAACAAAAGTAAACTTGGTGGCGTCCAACCCCGACTTGGACTTTTACTTATTTTGATTTAATTCCATATCCAGGTACATACTTTTGGAACTTGATAAGTTCGAACCACCCTGAGACGAGCTAGGCCAGGTGTTCGGTTGCAGACGGTGCTGGTTGAGGTATTACGAGGACTGGTGTTGACCGAATTTCAAGGTATACAACTGATTGTAGTTTATTCATTTGGTAATTCTTAACGTTTTAGTAATCTGTCGTTCAGCGCTATCTGCCGAGTATTTTATCTTTGAATTGAATAACAACAACGCGTCCAATTTCAAAACAGTTTTTAGCAGTAATTCTATCTAGAATACAAGCAAGAGTGAGTTATAATTTGGGATCTGATAACTAATTCGTAAGAACATAATAGCATATTGTTGAGATGCAGAGGCAGAGAGAGAGAGAGAAACCGGCTAATACTGTGTTATCAGGATAATGTCCTACTTTCCATTGTTGTGCCATTTCCCTAAAACAAAGACTGTGCAGATAAATAACATAAATCACGCGGATTTGTCAGCAAACTCTATACAGCACTTGAAATTATTAGTGAGTCGAAGTCGTGATGTTTCTTCATCTGAGGGGAACGTCAACTATATAATAGCAATTAGGGTGTAAAACTGTGGCCACATTTTTCGCTATTAAGTTATTATTTAGTTATTCCGGTAGATTTTCTACCTGCCCACCATATTATATTAAAGTAAAAAGTAAATAAATACCAATACATACTTCTATATAGAGTGGGATAAGTTCCTTTGGCCATTTATACCTCCACAATTTCGACAATTCGAAAACCAGCTCTTTAACTAATACAACGGCGTCGACTCTGAACCGTTCTTTGGTCCAGAAACTTTGAACGTCGTCCCTCTCATGATCCGTTCCAAAATAAGCCTCGAAATTTACAGATTTTGGTGAATGGATAGGAGATAAAAAGTTCAGCTCCTTGTTTTCTATGTACATGTTGTATATATCCATCGTGTTCATTGAATCTTCACCTAACATATTAAACTTGTAAAATACCTGTCAACAAATCATGCAAAAATTTTGCCATTGACTAACGCTTGTAGCAATTTTCTGCATGACATTACTAATTTGCCTACAAATCTGTTAATGAAAATACAAATCGTAGTGTATATAATTTAATATTATGTAAACACACTTGAAAATATTTTAACTATAGTGAATGGTTTCAAAAAAGGTGAATATCTATCAACATTATTTTTTTTTAAATGGAACATACATCCTGTAAAATTTATATTTATTTTTTAAATTTACACAAAAAATTGTACACTATATTTATTCTCTGAAAATTGACATCTAAGTTTTTAGAATCCAAAAGGCTTAGCTTGGATGAGCAAATCGGTTTTTACATCCTTATCTCATTTTTTATACCCTATTTCTATTGCAGTTTGGAAGTATAATTTATGTTCACTGGAAATCAAAAAAATCAGATCCAAACTGTTTTTGCAAGGTCATTTCTCAGCTTTATCTTTCACATCTGAGATGGCAATATTTTAGATATTAACAGAATAAAATAAAATGTAGAAGTTATTTAAAAACAAATCTATTTTGATTGTAGACCTTAAGAAAATGTTATAAAAAGAGGTAACTCTAGAGGGGTCACTCTGCGGCATATGATGACTTGAGAACAAATTAGGAATACTTGTACAATAGCACTGGAACATTTTGACGACATTAAAATATGCTCCCAACTTTCACAAATAAATCAAGTTAAGAAATTTAAATAAACGTATATATACAACAAACACATTATGTTACTTACCACCTTGATTAAACATTTCACTTGTTATCTTCGTTTTCAACAAACTTTTCGGAATAATTCTATTTAGGGCATCTTGAACAGTAAAGTCCTTATTTGATTTTTTCGGTTGCTTACGCTTGCTATGCCAGCCCCATATCTGCAGGTCGGAAAGCACATCGCGTTTGCGCTTTCCTCTCCTTCTCTGTTGAGTAACGTCTGTATTATCTCCCTGGTTGTCTCCGTCTGTTTCGTTGTCATTATCTAGTTCCATGTTTTGCTCCTAAAAATAATTCATCATTTAGAGTACGACGCTCAAAGGTGAAGCACTTATATTATTTTTTATCGCAAGTTAAAATATATAATTTTTCCTAAATAAAATAACAACAAAAATTACACAACTGTCGGTTAAAATTCAGAAAATAATAAAATGGACAGGTACATACATACAAAACGGATTTTTTTATCACATTCTAATCAAAAAACATCTCTATAGAATTCTTCTAGGTTATAATATGCTTTACTAACTAACAATGTTTTTACTTACCGACTAAATTTTTTATCACAATTTATAGTTTTAAATTCTAGGGGCAAACGATTATAGACCTTTATACCTTCATATATTATGGAATGTTTGGTCAGAGTTATTAGAATTAAATCTTGTTACATATGGAAGTGTAGTGGGTCCATTATGTCGCTTGCATTTCTTATGGACTAACTCTGCTGTCAACAAAATAAAAATACAGGGTAAAGTGAGTATTCCCTCCCGAACAAAGAGTGGTCTACTGTGATCTCTAAACCCTGCTCCACACAAAAATCTCACAGCTCTCTTCTGCAAGACAAAAACTGACTGAATGAGGTAGAGGCTAGCAAATCCCCAGAATTGAATGCCATACCTTAAATGGGATTCTACCAAAGCATAATAGATCATCTTTGCAGTTTTTGTATCAAGTTCCTGTTGAACCAATCTGATGGCATAACAACTAGAAGCCAATTTTTTCCTTAATGAAGCGATATGTTCATCAAATTTTAACCCAGAATCTATAAATACACCCAGGAATTTAGAGCAGTTTTTATTTTCGATAAATTCTCCATTCAATAAAGGATTTGGGATGACCCAAATTGTGACAATATTAGTTTTTCCAATATTAAATGTGAGTTTGTTTGCATCCAGTGGCGTGCACACAATGAAAGCACAAATGCATTGCCTACCCTGAAGTTTTGACATTTTTTATATTTTCCCATTTCATTTTAATTCCGATAATATAAATTATAACTTTACTAATAATTATAATCCAAATTTAAAAAGCTTATCTTAAGCGCCAATTAAAACAAGAATTATACGATAGAAAAACATCACATTCTAACACTCATATTACGCTACCTATATTAAACGGAATAATATTCTCCGACGCGACGGCAATCCGCTAAAAAGCATCTCATAACAAATCGAAGGCATGCATTTAGACCGTCAATACTGGATTCACTATGCAAACGAAAAGCAGTGCTTGAAAAAAGACAGCCAAATGGATCGATACATAAAAAGAAAAGAGAGAAAGCGGATGGGTCCACCGACCGACGCGCGGCGCAACGATAAGTGCCGGACAAAATGTACTCTCTTATTAATATTTTGACACAGATTACTCCTACAATCTGTGATTTTGATATACATTGTTTTGTTTTACGCTTTAGTGATTAGTTAGAAAGCGATTACCGGTTACATCATTACAGGGTTTGGTTAAGAAAGCTTTATTATTTAATAATATTTACCCTTAAATTAAATTACAGTACACGGGCTACCCTAAACTTACTAATATTTCAATATTTGGGTACTAATGATGCCATGGATTTTTTTTTTGTAAGAAACTGAAACCGGTTAATACAACAGCGGCATTGGCCAGCCATAATTAAGAATAATTTCAGATTCCCTTTTCCCTGTGCCCTATTCTTGTGTGAGATTTGAATGCGCTTTTAATTTTTGTTTTGAAAGTTTAGTTAGTTTAGTACCTATACAAGGGGTTGTTGTTTTCTTTGTGGTTTAGTTTTGTTGGTTAGAAAGATTTTGTGAATAGTTTTAGTGCTTTTTATTATGGAGTGCCAGTGCGACGACATTGTAAACTGTCTGGAAAAATGTATTAGCACTAAGCTCTTTACAAGTATGACATTTGCCGAAAAATAAAATGATATTAAGATTGGTAGACCTAGCCCGGACTTGAAAATCGTGCAGCAACAAAAGAAAACCTCGATATTTTAATAAAAAAAAATATATGACAATTATGTGGCTCTGCCGGTGTCGTCATAAAAATAAAATGTATTGTTGTCCATGCTTACTCTTTGGTAAAGAAGGAAATGTGTGAAGTAAACCTGGGTATATTGATTTAAATAATTTTTCAAATGCCTCAAAAAACAAGACCAGTCCACTAACCATTTACAGCGCATTTTCTTTGCATAGTTTTGGCGAAACTCGAATCGAAAAGGCTGTATGCGTACATTTTTTGGAGGCTCAAAATGAACGTTTTTGGGCGTGGCACCTGGAAAATGTTTGTGTCCCCGGCGGCGCCTGCAGCGGGCTTATTCCTTGTGTGTCATTTTCTTTGCATTGCCTACCCTCTTCTAATTGACACTGCACGCCACTGTTTGCATCACACCATTCTTTAACAATTTGCATATCAGTGTTAATTGTTTCTCCTAAAGCAGTGTTATTTGTTCCTAGCCACAATATTGTAGTATCATCAGCAAAAAATGTAAAAGATCCATTAATGCTGATGAGAGCTAGGTCATTTATGTAAAGAGAAACAGTAATGGCCCAAGCACTGAACCTTGGGCAACTCCAAAATTAATGCTCTGCACAGATGACACACTGTGGGGACCTCGAACCACTTGTCTTCTATTTGTCAAATAGGATTCAAACCAAGACAGAGCACACCCCCTAAATCCATAACAAGAGATTTTCCGCAGCAATATTACGCGATCCACGCAATCGAATGCCTTGGAAAAATCACAAAATACTGCCGCAGCCACCTGTTCCTCATTCAGATCCAAGTAGAGTTGTTCTAAGAGATTAAAAATTACGTCAATGGTTTTAAGTTTTATCCCTGAAGCCAAATTGGTTTTTATTTAACAAGTTATGCCTTTCCAAGAAAGAACACATTCGAATTTTTACATTTTTTTCCACTATTTTTGAAAGAGTTGGGAGTATTGAAATGGGTCGAAAACAAGATGGATCATTAGAGTCCCCACCTTTAAACACTGGTCTCACCAATGCTGTACACAAACTCTCAGGGAAAATTTTATTAGCTCAGAGAGTCCTGAAAGCACTGAATCTGGAAGATTCAAAAATAATCTCAATGAAATGTCATCAATTCCTGCAGAGTTCTTGTTCTTAATTTTACACAATATAGTTTTAATTTTATTGACATCGGTGTGGTGTAAGGAAAAAGAGTCCCTTAAGGATATATTTTTTAAGTAAGACATTGGATCAACATCACTACAAATATTTTTCCCTAGTTTTTCAGCAATTGAACAATAGAAACCATTAAAAGTATCTGGATTCATTTCAGTCTCATGGATTCCCTTTTTACTATGACTTCCCTTTAAATCATTCACTATGTTCCAGATTTCTTTCGACTTATTTTTAGCATGACTTATTTTATTATTATAGAATATTTTCTTGGCATTTCCAATAACCTTTCTATATATACATCTATACTTATTAAAAAAATTTATTACAAATTCTGAAGGATCATATTTTCTAAGAGAATGTAAGAATCTGAGGGTTTTTGAGGATATTTTAATTCCTTTGGTTAGCCATGTTTTTTTTCTCTTTTGTTTCATAGTTTTTAGAGGAACATTTTTTTTGGAACAGTGTACCTAATTTTATATTAAATTCATTTAGAGGGTTGGATGACCTTTTAATTTCTGCCCAATCAATTTTCTTACAGTCTGTTTTAAAACTACTACAATTAGCTTTACTATATATTCGTCCCCTTGTTATGACTTCAGAAGTTGGAGTTCTTAAGTTTATTTCAGATAAATCAGCTTCATGGTCCGATAATGCAGAAGGTACCACGCTTGTACTACTAAAGTTAGTCTCACCAAAATTTGTACAAATGTAATCAATTAAAGTACTTGATAAATTAGTAATACGAGTTGGGTCCTCTACTAACATTGTTAAATTAAAAGACGAAAATATGGCTGATAGGTTTTGGGTGTGAATGGATGTCTTATCTAGGTAATTAATATTAAAGACACCCGCTATCAATAATTTAGCTTTTACTGGTAAAAAAGAAAGCAAGTTCTCCAGCCTATATAAAAAAGTCTTCAATTCTGACTTTTTGAATTTAAATTTGAATTATGCTAAGACATTGAATATTAGCAGCTGCAAAGTCAGTATTATGGATATTTTTAATAAAATTGAGAAGTTAAATTTAAGATTGAGCTGTGGCCCAGATGATATTTCACCATGTTTTGTACACAATTGTCTTCTGTCATGGGCAATATCTTTGGGCTGTCTTTATTGAGTGGTATATTTCCGGAGGAATGGAAAAAAAACTATATTACACCTATCTTGAAAAGTGGCAATAGATCATTGATTGAGAATTATCTGTAAAATATCAATTTTTTCGAAGATTTTTGAATCTATTGTTTCCGATAAAAATGTTTTCCCAATAATAGTATATTGTGTAACTAGGAGGAAAAGCAAAACATTCCTGGACGACTGTGGTAGTTGCTGGACGAGGCGCAGCCGAGACCAGCAACACAGGAGTCCAGGAATGTGCTTTTCCTACGAGTTGCACATACTATTTTTTATCCGATCGAAATTAATTAGAATACGTACTTATATAAATAGAGCCAAATATTACTGTAAATAAAAACGTGTTTTAAATTTAAACTCAACATAATATCAAGTTTCGAATCGAGCGAGCTTGAAGTTTATTACGTAGCTACGGAAACTACAGCTAAATGTTACTTTTGATAGACGTCAGATCTGACAAACAATGCGTTTGAATATGACAGAAATGTTACATTCCCGGCCTAGGACGGGAATGTTATATTCCCGGACTGTTATTTTCTATTCTTGTACAGTTATTGCATGTTGCCAAGCAACGAATACAATATACTGGAATCATGACTTTTGCGCTGAGAAAACACATCGGTAAGGTGTCGTTTTTCGTCCGATCGGATAAAAAAAGTATTATTATTCCAGAGCAACATGGTTTTGTGTCAGGTAGATCAACAACCACAAATTTATTGATCCTGGAGGAATATATATTGAATGCCTTTGGTGAGGGATTGCAGGTAGACGTAGTTTACACTGACTTCTCTAAGGCATTTGATCGTGTTAATGTTAAACTCTTAACTCATAAACTTAAAGCTTTGGGAATCCATGGATCGTTACATGGGTGGTTGGGGAGCTATCTGACAAACAGAAAACAAGCAGTCAAGATGCGAAATTGTTTATCTGAAGAAATACTAGTCAGGTCAGGTGTGCCACACAAGGTGGCAATTTGTCAACTCTTTTGTTTATTTGTTTTGTCAATGACAGTACTGGTTGTTTTGGGGATTGTTTGATCCTGCTTTATGCAGATGACCTGAAAGTCTACATAATAATCAGGGATGTCAGAGATTGTGTAAAAATGCAAGATAATTTTAATAGGTTTTACCAGTGGTGCACTGACAATGGATTGTCATTAAATATTGAAAAATGTAAAGTTATGCGTTTCTACAGGAATTCCCATCCAGTTTTTTATAATCGATCAACAATACTCTATTGGAATCAACAACAACTTTTAAAGATTTAGGGGTTCTTTTCGATTCAACTTTAAACTTCAAAGCTCATTACAACTTTATTTGTAACAAAGCCCCAGATAAACCCACACCAGATGCGAAACCTCCCGCCTAACACATGAAACAAGAATTCATTTAAAGCTCCGCCTCCTTGGGATGGCCAGCCATCCCAAGAAATAGTCAGGGCAAGCCCTAGTGTGATTCTAAACGCGAGCCACGCGAGTCTTTTGGTTTAGTCCGAGAGCGTTACGAAAAATAATCAAGTAATCTTTATTTTATTTTTGTTAAAAATGCCTGATTATAAGTGAGTTTATTTGAATTATTCTACTAGAAGCGGTGGCGAAAAATCATTATTTAAATTACCCCGCTATCCTGAAAGATATGTATAAATGTAGTTTAATGCATATTCCCGCACACTTATTTCCAAAATTATTGCATATTCTAAAATCGAATGAGCACGAAATTCAATTAAATCTGAAAACTGGCAGATACAATGTTATAGTTAAATCTTTTTTAAATCCAACTCATGTTATACAGTGTCCGCCAGAATATTGGCCACATATGGGAAAATGTTTTATTATTATGATATCGGAACTTTTGTTTTTACTTAACCAATCAATTCTGCATGTCTGACAATCTAAAAATGCATTTTAACATTAAAAATGTTTCTGTTTTCCTAGTTAGGGCCTCAAATCGTGAAAAAGTGTATGCTACATTTGCCACGTTCATGACGTCATACGCGTGAGAGGTCGTGTTAGTTTCTTTATTTAAACTTAAATTTGATTATAACGTATCGGAATCGATTCAAATGACTAAGATAATTTGGAACTAACTGAAACTAACCGAAAGTTTATTGAACGACTAACCAAAAGCACCAAAACGGGCTAAAACGTATCGGAACAGATTACAAAAATTAAAGTAAGATAAAACTAATCAAAACGATTCGAATTTTGGCGACTAACCAAAACTAACCGAAAACATTAAATTTGATTATAACGTGTCGGAACCGGTTCAGATAACTAAAATAAATTGGAACTAACTGAAACTAACCGAAAATTAATTGGACCACTAACCAAAACTAACCATAAGCGCTAAAACGGGCAAAACCTATCGAAACAGGTTACAAAAATTAGAGTAAGTTAAATTAACCAAAATGAACCGAATTTTGGCGACTAACGAAAACAAACCACAAATATTAAATTTGATTATAACGTATCGGAACCGGTTCAAGTGACTAAAATAATTTGGAACTAACTGAAAGTAACCGAAATTTGATTGAATGACTAACCAATGATAACTAAAAGCACCAAAACGGGTTAAAACTTATCAAAATAGATTACAAATGTTAAGTTAAAACTAACCTAAATTAACCGAATTTTGGCGACTAACCAAAACTAACCAAACACATTAAAATTGCTTATAATGTACCGGAACCGGTTCAAACGACTAAAATATATTAAAACTATCTGAACTTTACCGAAAGTTGATTGAACAACTAAACAAAAGTTACCAAAAGCACCAACACGGACTAAAACGCATCAAAATAGATTATAAATATTGAATTAAGTTCAAACTAACCCAAATTAACCGATTTTTGGTGACTAACCAAAACTAACCAAAAACGTAAAAAATGCCCGGTACCACCTCGGTACCGGTTAAAATGTCTAAAATAAATTGGAACTAACTGAATTTTACCTAAAGTTGATTGAACGACTAACCAAACCTAACCAAAAGTAAGTAAAAGCATCAAATCGGTCTAAAACGTATCGAAATAGATTAAAAATATTAAAACTAATTCAAATTAACCGAATTTTGGTGACTAACCAAAAATAACCAAAAACACTAAAATTGTTTATAACGTATCGGAACTGGTTAAAATGATTAAAATAATTTAAAACTAACTGAAATTAACTGACAGTTGATTGAACGACTAATCAAGACTAACCAAAAGCACCAGAAAGGGCTAAAACATATCGGAACATTATTAAAAAGAAAAATATTAAGGTAAGTTGAAACTAACTTTAATTAACCGAGTTTTGGCGACTAACTAAAATTAACTAAAACTTTAAAATTGCTTATGACCTGTCGGATCCGGTTCGATTAACTGAAATAAATTAAAAGTAACTGAAAATAACCGAAAACTGATTGAATGGCTAACCAAAGCTAATCAAAAGTAAGCATAAACACCAAAAAGGGCTAAAGCGTATCGGAGCTGTTTAAAGGTATGAAAATAAGTAACTAACCCAAATTAACCGAATTTTGATGACTAACTAAAATTAACCAAAAACGTTTAAATTGGTTATAACGTATCGGAACCTGTTCAATTGGCCAAAATAAAATTGGCTGAAAGTATCGGAACGTTGATTGAACTAATACAAATTAACCGAATTTTGGTGACTAAACAAAAACACTAAAATTGGGTATAACGTGTTAAATTAAATTAAAACTAACTGAAAATTAGCCTTTTCTGGTGCTTTTGGATACCTTTGGTTAGTTTTGGTTGGTCTTTTAACCAAGTTTCGGTTAATTTTAGCTAGTTTTCATTTATTTTAGTCATTTGAACCGGCTCCGTACGTTATTATAAATTTTAGTTTTCTGGTTAGTGTTGGCTAGTCATTCAATAAACTTTTGGTTACTTTCAGTTAGTTCCAATTTATTTTCGTCATTTTAACCGGTTGCGATGCGTTATAACTAGTTTTTGGTCAATTTAATTTAGTCGCCAGACTTCGGTTAAATTCAACTTACTTTAATATTTTTAATCTGTGCCAATAGGTTTTAGCCCTTTTTGGTGCTTTCGGATACTTTTGGTTAGTTTTGGTTAGTCGTTCAATCAATTTCCGGTTGATTTCAGTTAGTTTTAAATTATTTTAGTCATTTGAACCAGTTCCGATATGTTAAAACCAATTTTATTGATTTTGGTTAGTTTAGGTTAGTCGCCAATATTCGGTTAATTTGGGTTA
>MU183710.1:30623-70104 GCA_016904865.1 Pissodes strobi
TTGGTTAGTTTAGGTTAGTCGCCAATATTCGGTTAATTTGGGTTAGTCTTACTTCAATATTTTGAATCTGGATACATTTTAGCTTGTTTTGGTGCTTTTATTTGCTTTTGGTTAGTTATTCAATCAGTTTTGGGTTACTTTTGGCTAGTTCCAATGTATATTAGTCGTTTGAATCGGTTCCCATATGTTTTAATCAAATTTAATGTTTTTAGTTAGTTCTGGTTAATCCTTAAAATTTGGCTCGTTTTGGATAGTTTTAACTTATTTTAATGTTTGTAACCTGTTCCAATACATTTTAGCCCGTTTTGGTGCTTTTGGTTACTTTTGGTTAGTCGTTCAATCAACTTTCGGTTAGTTTTAGTTAGTTCCAATTTACTTTAGTCACTCGAACCGATTTGGATACCTTATGATCAAATTTAAGTTTAAATAAATAAACTAACACGATATCTCACGCGTATGACGTCATGTGGCAAATGTAGCATGTACTTTTTCACTATTTGAGGATAACAGAAACATGCTCAATGTTAAAGTAACCTTAAATCGGCATACATTAAAGCGTATTAAGGGAATTTCTGTAAAAAAGTCAGAGCAGCCATAATAACACAAGATTTTCATGACCGCCAGTTGGGAAAAAAGAAAGTGAATGGCTATTGCAAAGTTTTATTTTTCTTGAACTAGTCCACCAACAAAACACGTTTTCATTTAATTGGTGCAGACCAACTATTTTGATTTTGAAGAACAATTCTTTAATCATACCCAGATTATTTGGTGCAGGCCGCGTATAACCGCCACGTCAAGGTTAAAGTTGGCTGACGAGGAATTTGCCGATCTTTTGCATCTGGTGTGGGTTTATCTGGGACAAAGCTTTTAAATTACTTGGTTAAGTTTATCTAATTTTAATAACATAAATTGTTTTAAAAATGTTTATTGCTCACTTGTTAGGTCAGTTTTAGAATATTCAAGCAGTGTGTGGTCACCCTTCTATAACTGTCATATAGACAATTTAGAAAGAGTGCAAAATAGATTTTTACGTTTTATTGCATTTAAACTTAAAATCCCTTCAGAGAACATTGTTTATCTTGAAATACTTAAATTGTTAAACATTCCAACTTTGGAAAATCGCAGAGAAATTCTGGATTTGGTATTTTTGTTTAATGTTGTGAATGGGTTGATTGACTCGCCTCAATTACTCGAAAGAATTGATTTTAAAGTTCCGCAAATAAATACAAGAAATAGGGATACATTTTATCTAGAGTTACATAGTACAAACTATTGCCTAAACAAACCAAATCAAAGCATGTGTCAATCTGGCAATGACACACATATTGACTTTTTTTCCATGCCTCTGGGTTCATTTAGGAGAAAGGTTAGAAATATTTATAAAGTGTGATTGTTATGATTTTTTCTGTTTCATTTACTTGTCGAATTTATATACATTATATTTAAAACCATTATTATGGAAATTTTTAGGATTTTATTGTTAAATGGTAAATCCGTAAATAAACATTTATTTATTCATTTATTCCTGACCCAAACCTAGTACCGGTTAGCCACTTGATGGCTGCTGTGTCTAGGGGTGGTTTTACAACCGCACTAGTAAAGTCAAATCGAGGATAAGTTTGTCAGAGTTCTGAGAAAGACAAGTGTCTAAGTAGACTCAGTTAAAAAGTTTAGTGAAATAGTCTAGTGCTCTTAAATAAAACTCAACTCTTAAGAAAAACAATAATTATAAGACAGTAACCAAAGACCTATAAACAATAATTACAAACCATACCTCAAATCGAGAAAACATGCGCGCCTTAGTAATCAGGTATAATAGAATCTCATTACATTTTTGATCAATAGGCATTGTTAAAGTTTTATCATTAATAGACATTGTTATTGTTATAACTTTCTTTATCATCTCTTCTTACCCGACGTAACTCGACCCCGGACTATCTAAGTTATACCCCTGCACGCTAAGCAAGGCGTGTCATCACGAATAAAACATACAGTGGCAGATTGAGAGAAGCGTTAAGTCTAACCAAAAGACTCAGTCGTTGTACTAATCGTGACATTGACAAATTGCTGTAGCTGAACACCAGCATTGTACACGAAATTATAAAGGAAACTATAGTTTATGCGGATGCGTAAGCGTTAACATTGAACGAAAAATTAGGATATTTATTCAAACTTCAATCAATGTTTTGCTCTTCGAAATTCCGAAATTAAAAAAGTCATATTGAGACTAGCTATGGAATCTGGTCAATGCATGTTATAACAAAATTACTTGCACTTCCTTCCCTCAGTTTTGTATAATCTATCAATGGATGATAAGTAGCAGATTAATTGGAGGGAACAACATTGATTCTTTCGGTTAAATCAAATCTTGAATCAACTGAAAGCCTATAAAACCTAAGGTAGTAGGAGTTTATTCTTGATCCTTACGCTGCTTTGTGGGCGAATGCACACATTTCATTTGCTCCTGCTAAAATCTAAGCTTTACAGTGCTTAAAGTAAACCAAAAATTCTAAAAATTATGTGAGATGTTGATTTGTGTTTTGAGTAACTGCCACTTGATTTTGACAAGACACTTTAAACTCATTGATTTGTGGGTACTGCTATTTGATTTGAAGTACCGACTGAAAAATTGAGGTACACATTAAAATTATTGAAAAATTAAATCAGGAGATACGTCAACTGAAAGATGAGAACAGTATAAAGCAAAAGACCAAAATTTAATAGAAATGAGGAACAGAGATAAAAAATTGACTACTTGTATTAGAAGCTTAGAAGTAGAAGCCAGTTCACTGGCCAGCGAATTAAAATGCTGCAGATCAGTAAATTCTGAGGTAAAAGAGGCTCTAGAAGCAAAGGAAATTGAAGTCCAGGAGCTTAAGGAAGAGAATATGATTCTGTCAAGGAGATTTGAGGAACAAAATGTTAACTGTAACCTACTAAAGGAAATTTCAGACACTGAACATGCTAATAATGATTCCATAACAGAGCAAAAATGGAAAGAGAAGATTCAAGTGAAACAAATGGAGATTGATGAACTCAATCAAAAAACTGAAAACTGTCAAAAGCAAATAGATAAATACATTGGCATGGTCAGGAACATGAATGAAGAAAATATTAAGATTAAGAAAGATATTCATGAGGCAACTGAATTTAGTTAAAGTATGGTGGTTTCAATAAGGGTTATTGAAGAGGAATACAAGAGATTGGAGAGAGAACTACGAAACTTGCAGGAGACACATGATAAAGGACTTAAGTTTACGACAGGAGATTCTAGCATGGATAACAATAGAAGTGATCAAACTGTAAATATTATGGGAGAGTGTAGTATGGTGGATAACAGGCAAGAATATATAAATGACAGTAGTAGTAATGATAACAGCATTCATCAGAAAAGAAAACAGAAAATTTTAGTGCTGACTGATGAGTATGGAAAATATTTATATCCCCATCTCGAGAAGTTGTTCTCTGTGGACTACGTTGTTCAGATTGTCTGTCGGCCGGGTGTAAGGCTTAGAGATGTGACGAATGAAAATAGCTCAATCTCTAGGATGACAAGTGATGATTATGTTGTGGTATTGGCTGGGTTAAATTATAGTAATATTAGTCTAACTGAAATATCCCTGCTTTCAAATATGTGTTTTCATACTAACCTAATAATATGTAAACTACCTGCAAAGCTTCAGGGAAGTGTACCACATAGAAATGTAGAGCATGTTAATCATAGAATTGTAGAAATTGTCAATGGGCTGAGGGAGTTTGTGGTTAACATTTGCTGTCTGGATTTGTTTGATAGATTTCGTTTTTCTGACTATTCAAAGGGTATTTACCTGAACAGTAAATGTCTAGCTAAGTTGGCATCCATAATCAGAGGTGTGGTTCTGGATTTTCATCATATACCATCAAATTCTTGTTTAAGACAGATTAAATTACAGACTAAGACAGCGAATTTTGTACATTTATCATCAATTGATAGTATTAAGTCTTTAAGTGATGATATAGTCAACAATACTCAATCTGACTTGGTAGTAAATGGAAATGACTGTTTTGCAGATCTGACACCAAGGAAATATGTACTGAAGGGTAGTTTAGAAAAAGATTCTGAGCTTATTTTTTTAGATCCAGGTCTCATAAAGCCCACCACATTGGTTTAGGTAATAGTCAATCTATAAAAATTAAAGGCAGCAACAGTCAATTTTCTGCTTTATTGTTGAACTTTCAATCAATACGAAACAAAACAAATGAACTATGTATATTTTTGAACAGTTGTAATAATCCAAGTATTGTCCTTAGTACAGAGCACTGGCTGAGTGAGTCTGAATAAGTCAATGTGCCTGAGTATGTTACTGTGTCAGGGTTCTGTCGTACTGGCTCTGGACATGGTGGTCGTATGATTTTATTGAATGAATCTTTTTTAAGCTTAAACAAGTTTGAACCCATCAACAAATTCAATAATTTGCTAAAGGAAATAACTTTTGAATTCAGTATAATATTTTCAAAGAGACTCAAGCTCTATGTAATCTGTGTCTATCGGTCACCCAAATCTGATGTAAAAGAGTTTTTGACAAGCCTTGACAGTCTTTTGCCTCAAATATCTCCATCTTGTAGGGTTTTACTGGCTGGAGATTTTAACATAGATTACACCAACAGCAATGAAGTTTCCACCCTTGCATTGAAAAATATATTAATTTCTAATGACTTAAACATGCATGTTACAATGCCTACATGTATAACAAAAGCATCATCAACCTTAATTGATTATGTGTGTTCTAATTATAGTGAGGAAGAGGTAGATTGTAGGGTCGTTGATGCTGCTCTATCGGATCATGAAGCAGTGATTTGTAATGTAATGGAGCCAAAAGTAATAAACAAATAGAAAGCCAGACGAGGTCGAATGTTTAATAAAAGAAACTATGATAGAATCATGTGCTGGCATCCAAGGAGCCTCTAAGTTTATTTCACCAGAAAACCACAAAAATTTTTAATAAATGTTTTCCTGTAAAAAATTTAAAAATGAAAAAACAAAAGCCATGGTTTACTAAAGGTTTAAAAACGTCATCTAGAAATCTTCGCTGTCTTCATGGGATAAGGAAATTTGCAGATAGTCCATTCTTTAGTGTGTATTTTAGCTCTTATAGATCTTTATTTCGCAGATTAATCGCGGCTGCTAAAAAACGGTATTAATTCGATCGCCTGAATCATACTTCTAATAAGCAAAAAGAATGTTGGCAAATTATAAATAATATTCGTTCCAGTAATTTTCAGGCATCTCTACCTCATCCTGAAGTTAGCTCTGACAACCTGAATAATTATTATTGCAATATTGGGAAAAACTTAACAAGAACCATAAAAACATGCGAAGATCCAATGTCCTATATGTCAGGTTTTTCAGTGCCCCACTCATTTGCCAGTAAACCAACTGATCTAGCAGAAGTTAAACTAACTCTCAAGAGCATTAAGAAGAAAAACGCTTCTGGGGAGGATGGATTGTCGGTTAGGATATTGCTTAATATGCCAGATATGGTTCTATCAGATATATTGGTTGAAGCTGTAAACCATTCATGGACAAGCGGAGTGTTTCCTTCAAGCTTAAAGTCTGCATTGATAAGTCCTCTACATAAAGGTGGAGATGAAACCAACCCTGCAAATTTTCGACCCATTTCTATGCTGTCTACCTTATCTAAATTAATTGAGAAACTAACCAAAACTCGTATCATGTCATTTCTTGAGGACAAAAAATTACTAAATAATGCACAGTATGGCTTTCGCAGAAGTACTGGGACAAACAATGCTATGTTCAATTTGCTTACGCAACTGTTTTCTTCTTTGAATAAGTCCGATGTAGCGGCTGCTGTTTTTTGCGACCTAGCAAAAGCTTTCGATTGTGTAAACCATTCTATACTTTTTCGGGAAACTTTACAATTATGGGTTTAGGGGTGTGGCTTTATCATGGTTTGAGTCCTACTTACAGGGAAGGACCCAGAAAGTCTTAATAAATTCTGAAACATCAAAACCTGGAAATATAGAATGGGGGGTATCCCAGGGCTCGGTCTTGGGACCGGTTTTGTTCCTAATATTTTTCAATGACCTTGCAAGGCTCAATATTCATGGAAAGTTCACAATTTTTGCTGATGATACTACAATTTTATGGAACAGCAATGAGGCTAACACTTGAGCTATGATTTTGAGGGACTTGGAACTTATAAATAGGTGGTTCAATTCCAATCTTTTGACTCTAAATGTTAATAAGACAAATATAGTTTGTTTTAAGTGCAGTATGGATGGCCTTAAAATTGGTAATGATACTTTAACACACCAAAATCATAGCAAATTCTTGGGCTTGACAATTGACTCTGATCTGAAATTTGACAATCATATTTGCAATTTAAGCAAGAAAATTGCTTCTGGATGCTATGCTAAGCTGGTAGTTATGCTGTTAAGACCACATTCGGTGAACTTGGGTTTGCCTTTGCTAGAATGGTGTATTATGCACTGATAGAGT
The DNA here is from genome assembly GCA_016904865.1 of Pissodes strobi. Lineage (NCBI taxonomy): Eukaryota > Metazoa > Arthropoda > Insecta > Coleoptera > Curculionidae > Pissodes > Pissodes strobi. Next base: position 37,123 of record MU183710.1, read on the forward strand.
CACACCTTCGTTATGGCATTGCGTTCTGGGGGTCCGCAAACAATTAACTGCTTGAAATGATTTTTGTTTTGCAGAAGAGGGCAATAAGATATTTATATCAAGCACATTTTAGAGAGTCGTGCAGACCTCTGTTCATATCTAAGAAAATACTGACAGTCGCATCTTTATATATTTTGGAATCTGTTTCTCTTATCTTTTTACATAGGAATGATTTCCTTGGTCATTCTAGTGGATATAGAACAAGATCCATTGTAGGGGGAGACTTGCAACTTCCTATTCCCAAATCTACTCTCGTCCATAAACCATTATACTACAATGGCATTAAAATGTTTAACCATTTACCTCAAAAAATTAAAATGTCATCTAACATAAAAAAAAATTAAACAAAGTGTTAGGGCACTGCTTATTAATGGTGGCTATTATAGTCTGCAAGAGTACTATGATGACAGGTTTTGACATGGTGTACATGCTTTTGCTGTGCTATAGGATTATATTAATAAAATAATAATTAAAATTGATTTAATTAAGGAAAAAAATAGTAGCTCTCAAGTGATATACAAATGTGAATATATAAGTAGGGCTATTATAAGACTGAATATGTATGGATGTGATTTATTTTATTTTTATGTACATATATACATTTTAGATACCAACTGTTATAGTGAAATTTTTATTCGTGTTGATGTTTATTGTATCAATTGTGATGTTTGGTGTATTTTATTATTTAGCGTTGATTTCTGTTAGTAAATAGTTGGCTTTGCCCACAAAACTGTTCGCTCTGTTTTTATGACAATAAAGCATATTATCTATCTATCTATCATATCCAGTTACATAACATAAAGCTTCCAAACTTAATTTTTCTCTTATATATTTAGAACACGAAATTAATGAATTAAGGAGAACTTTGAATCTCCTTAATTCATTAATTTCGTGTTCTAAATATGCGGGTTGTTCACAATCATTTGATGTTATGCCTCCTTCTTCATTCGGATGAGTTCATTCTATCTTCTCGTCGACAAACACGCTTCCACTGCTTTACTAAGTCGTCATGTTTCGGAAACCGAAAATATTTTATATCACTCCCTTTGGTGGTCCTATTATTGTTTTTACACGTAGCCACAGAACAAGTCGGCATAATTATACTATAAACTTTTACTTTAAATAATCCTAGTGCATACACAATAGCACTAAATGTTTAAAAACACAACACAAATCTACAAATTCCCTTAAGTAAATAAACTATGACAGCGTCAAACAGAGACATTTGCTCCCAAATGACGTAGATGCGCGGGCAGGTCAAACACGAGTCTAGCAATCATGCTTAGGATATATGTCTTTGTGTCAAAATTTAATTGACTTCAAAATTGTGTATGTGTCAAAATTTAATCATGCTTTGTCAATAAGATTTATTCATTGTAATAATCCTTGGACAATAAAGCACTTTTATTCATTCATACTTACATAGTTTCTTCAAAATATAAAACACAATTGATAACATATTGAGTTAAAAAAACACTAAAGGCAAACTACAATGCTAGTTCATATTTTAATTATATTCCTGTCTTACCTCATCATTGTCGGTTTGTATAGGCGTGTTGTCTTGATTTTCATTTCCAGTAGTATTCTCACTATTTTGCGAAAATCGCCTTTCCATTAAAACAGGTTCAGTTTCCATTTTTTCTATAGGAGCAGTAACGTCCACTAAATTGTTTTCAGTAGTTTTGTTTTCATTTGATTTATTTTCTTTAATAATAGGGATATCCTCAATTATTTTATTACTTGGAATTATTTCAGCACAATCTCCTGATTGACTCATGCATTTACTCATGTCGAAAAAGGTGAAATGGCTCTAAAAAAAAGTTTTAAAAGGTATTGGAAATCAACACAGAAGTTCAGGAAGTCTAGATTGAATCGAAATTATTCGGAATCATCTACTTTTGTCGCGATTACCCAAACTAGCACTGTCACTGAACTTACCATATTATTTTCAGTAATATATTGATGGCAGTATATAACAGTTTTGGTCAAAGACAACCAATTGTACTCATCTAGAGATTTCGGCAGTGGTATAGTTTCAAACGGTTTCGGCCCCAAAGACTGTTCAACGTTAGTTACCCTGCCGCATAACAACTGCGCCTCATTTAGAATTTCTTCCTCCTCTTCTTTATCTACTTCTATATCTATTTGAGGCTCCCAAATACTATAAAACATACATTAGCATAAAGAAGATATCAAACACAAAAATGTTTCACACTTACTGTTCAGGGTTATACAGTTGATAATATTCCCTTGTTGCTGGATTATCTCTGTATATTTGATTCCTTAAGACCACTCCTTTAGTATAATCTGCATCTAGTATTAGGGCTTTACCAATATAAACTAAACATGAAATAGTGTCATGAATAGCATATAAGACAGAAATAAGATTATCTAAACATGGCCAATGAGATTCACTGCATTCCAATCCCTAAAAATATGTATTTATTTATAGGAAAGGTTTACGAAATATTAAAACACATATGAATGAATATGTGTTAATAAATGTGATTGTACGTGTATTACAACTTGTAGAATATAGGCAGATATCTACTTGGAAATTTATATTTTCCAGTACGTTACGTCAAATAATAGATTTCAAAAAGGAAATACAAACCTATGCATCTTAGGCGAACCTACAGATTGCTTAGCTCAAATCTACCGTATTTGACCAAATTCAAATCTCTGAATAATTCTTTATTTTTGCTTAAGTCGTTTATTTAGTCAAGACTAATAATACATTTTTAACACAAAAATAAAAATCAATAATACAATTCAATGTGAAATAAAATAATATAAATAATTACAAAACAAAATAAAACAATAAGCTACAAATAAAAGACTGATTATGACATAGAGTTTAACATTTCCACAACAATTACAACCATTATATTCAACAAGCAACTGGCATGCCATCAACAAAATAAACTCAATAGTAGTAAGAAGACAATAACCATTAAACAAGGCCAATAAATAAATGTTTCTTTAAAGCTATTTTAAAGGAGTCATCCTTTCCTATTGCTTTAATATGACTCGGCAATATGTTATATGTATTTAAACCGCTAAAAAACAAGGCATTTTGGGCACGTTCTTGAGAAACTCTTGGGATGTAAAAGTTATTCCTATTCCGTGTATTATGCTCATGAATATCTGGGCCTTATGAGACCTTGCTTAACAGATACTACAGTGCTTGACCTATTCTAATTTTATAGATAAAAGTCAGTGTGTTAAGTAGTAAGTGCTCCCTCTCTGGCAACCACTCTAAAGTTTCATGTCCTTAGTTGGAGTCAGTCTTGGTTTTCCGAGTATCACTCTTCTATCCTTGCGATATACAGGGTATTCACTGGAGAACAGCTTGGTCACAGACACCATCCTGCAACCAAGTTTCAGACACGGCAACAACATCATACTCTCCCTCACACACAGATTTATAAAAAGCAGAGTTTTACTGTTAAGACCTCGAACGTTTTGATACATTACATTAAGCTTCCTGTTAGACAAATCACTCAGTTTAAATGCTGCCTATGGCTGGACACAATTTTTGGAACTCCACTGCTATACACAATTCTCAGGTCCTCCTCCCCAGTTTCAAGCCGCTCTTGCAATTGCTTCCTGACATTCCTATGCAGCTGCAGTTGATTTGGAGTCTTTTCATCTGACAGAGAAAGGTGCCTTGAGGAGGCACACTTTTGATCTTCTTGGAATTTTTTATTAAGGCGGAGGCAATATCAGCAGACGTGCATACCACCTTAATAGGTCGACACTTATGATCAGTTTTCTTGCCAAGCCTGAAAGCATTAAAGCTCCCAGCATCAAAAGGTTCATTGGGACAACAACTTGCAACCACATCACGGACCAGATTGTTTATATTATCTGCAGATTCTGAGCAGTTAAAGATCATAACATTATTTTTCCTGATTTCTCTTTCATTGTACTCCTGAAACAGTTCCTCAATGTTTCCCATGGCAGAAGACGAACTGCTGGCTTTAGTGTTGATAGAATTGCTTGCCTTAAATGTCGCGAGTTCTTGTTCAAGCTGAGCCATAGACTTAGTTAAAAGAGCATTATGAGTCTTCAGGAGATCATTTTATATTCCACTTCACTAAGCAGTTTTTTTAGATAAGTAGTCCACCTGAAGTGCTGAAAGAGATGCATTAATATTTTGGTTGCTGGGCAATGCATGAGCTTCAATCTCATTTAAGTTCTCTTCCTTGCAGCTTGGACACCACAGAATACATGCGCGACTCTGCAACAACATAACACGCAGCTCTGTAGTGGTTTTGATTTCACAACAAGTCCTACAGATTGGTCGATGGCACCAATCACAAGGATATCCAAACAGCTGATTTTTATCCTCTTTGGCAATACATTCAGATTTACATACACAACAAATCATAATCTCAGATTGACTCATTTTATTGACCCAATAAAATTATACTGCTAAACAAGTTTAAAACAAGTTTAAAACAATTGTACTAAACATTGTACAATTACAACTCAACTGAACAACCACAATGATAAAGTTCCAAACAACTAAGGAATTTAACAGAAATGTTTGCATACCATATTTATCTGAACAATAGGCAGCAACACAATGGGATTCTCAGATTGACAATAGAAAAGAATTTTAGCACAGTATACACTTTAATTGATTATCAAGCTTCCCCTGTAGTTTCTGTAGAACCGCCAAATTTCAAGCTTTACAATGGTGTAACACACAAGTATTAAAACTGACTATGTCTGCAGGAAAAGCACAAAATATGGAGAGCAAAATATATGCGTCCTACTCACTTCACTAACTTCAAGACACTCTTCACGCTCATATTTTGGTATGTTTCATTCAGTTGCCACATATGCCATTCTGACATGGGGTCATGCCCCCCAGATGAAGCGAGTGTTTGCATTGCAGAGGAGAGCTGTCCGAATTTTGGGTGGGATGGGTTACAGGGATGACTGTAGGTATGTTTTCTTGAAAATGGGTATACTCATCTTGCCCTCAGTTTCATTCGTGGAGACATTCACAGCTACAACACCAGAAACAAGAACAAAATAGTCCCTGCCTTCGTGTAGTTGCCAGTTTTGTCATTTAAGAATAAAATAAAACACATTTTGGTAACCAACGCCTTTTATTTCAGTGAAGAATTTTTTTAATTTTGAGTTTGCTTAGATTTTGCGATTGGGGCCTGTGTGTTGTATGTTAATATGTTAAGTGCATTTTAATAATATGTTATTTTAAGTAGTTTTATTGTTCGACATGTCATTTTAAATTACTTTAGTTGTGTAATGGTTTTAATTTATTTTACTTAATTGTAGTACATTAGGATTTTTGAACTGTAACTGTTCGGCGTGTGTAAATACTTTATATACTGGCATGAAATATATATGACTATGCCTATGACTAAAAAGCTGTAATAGTAATATCACGATTATGTTTCAAGAATGACTGTAGGGATGCCTTTAAAACTCTAGGTATACTCACTCTGTCTCTATATATATTATATTTGAGAACCTTCCTATTTGTGCGTGCTAATATGCTTGAGTTTATGAGTTACGAGGATGTTCACAGCATAATACCAGAAATAGTGTATCTGATACCGACGTACTGGAGGTTGAGAAGATTGTGGGATAAATTATTGCCTATTTCTCCACCTGTTTTATTAAGACTTTTTGAATAAGGCCGCTTCGGCTCTGGCCCCAAGGTATAAATTGCACAAATGTTAATTTAGTGACTCTAATAAACCTGAAAGAACTTCTGTGAAGATTGTAAAGATTCCATTAAGCAAGTACCAACTTGCACATGATATGGAGGATATTAAGAAGGATTTTGAAGAATTGAAAGATGCCATGAAAGCGGCAGTACCTAGTTATGCAGATGTGGCCAAAACTTTCGAACAAAAGACACAAACACTTACTCAAGAATTCAAGGAACTGGAAAACAAGTTAAAAGAGAAATCCAATCAGCAAACTACAGATTTTCAACCATCATTGGATGCCCTCAAACAGGACATCAAAAACCTGGAAAATAAAGTCATAGCTAAACCAACTGGGAGCAATTCGAACCTTGAACCAATACTGTATGAACTGCAAGAACGAGAAATAAGGGCACAAAATGTGCTCCTCTTTGGTGTATTGGAAGTTTCAGAATACTCTACCAGGGAGGATAGAATAGAGAAGGATAAAAATAAGGTTCGTCAAATCTTAAAGAAGGTAAATTCAAATATAAATAATCTAAAGATAATGAGAATAGGAAAATATGAAGAACACAAAGTGAGACCCGTTAAAATAATATTTCCAAATAAAGAAGAAGCATTAAATATATTAAAGCAAAAGAGCAAACTGTCAGCATTAACAAACACAACTTATATTAAAGGGGATCAAACTGAAGCCCAAAGAAAATATATGAAAGAGTTGATACAAGAACTGGAGATACAAACAAATCAAGGAGAACAGCATCTGAAAATAAAATATGTTCGTGGAACGCCTAGGATTGTTTCTATTAAACCAAATTCAAAAAACTAAACATTTCACCCACTACTGTTGAAGTAACCTATTGGTATTCAAACCTGTGTTCTATAAAAAATAAAATTGATGAATGGAAAGCAAATATACAAAGAAGTAGCCCCACTTTTATCTGCATAACTGAAACTTGGCTCAATGAAAACATTCCTGACGGTTTAATCAATTTGCCTGGATATCGTATATTCCGTAAAGATAGAAAAGCCAAAGAAGGAGGTGGTATACTGATATTCATCAAAGAAATAGAAAACAATATCCAAATTCACTCATCAACTGAAAATAAATATGATATTCCTGCTCCTGTGGAGTCTTTGTGGGTGAATGTTAACGTAGGTGGTGCAAAAATACTTCTTGGATGCATATATAGAACTGATTATGTCAAAGCAGAAATAACCTCAGAATTGGTCAAAATAATTAAAACTGTCTTTTCTAATAAAAATAAAACCATAACTTTTGGTGACTTTAACTATCGAGAGATAAACTGGGATATTCTTCAGACAGCTAAACAGGACGCATAAGCAGAAGAGTTCCTAGATGGGTTTAAAGAAACAAATGCCTACCAAATGGTAAATTCCAACACAAGAATAAGAGGAACTCAGCAGTCTCTACTTGATCTCCTACTTGTAAGTGAAAAAAACTTAATATAAGACTTAAAAAGTTCTTCTAAAATAGGACACAGCGACCATGTAGTAATTACTGGTACATCTCAATTAAAGGCAAAACGCAAGGAAACATTTAAAAATAAAACACAAAACTTTTGGAAGGCAGATTATAATGCCATCAACAACTACATAAGTGAGCAAAACTTCGATAACACAAATACGAACCTCACAAAATATGAATTGTGTGAGAAAATCATCAAGAAAACCATCGACACCTTTATCCCACTCCAATCCATAAGGAAAAATCCGCAGAAACCATGGATAACTGCAACCATCTTCAAGGAGATAGACAAAAAACGCAGGCTTTGGGATATGTATAGACATAATTCTACAGACGAGAACTATCAGGCATATAGACTCCAGAACAACACACTAAAAAACACAATTTCTAATGCAAGAATATGTCACGAACAAAATATAGTTCAATCAAAATCAAACAAAAAATTCTATAAGTATGTAAGCAAAAGTCTAAATTCCAAAGTTACAAAAATTACCCTAAATGATAATAAAACTAATTCCATAGTAGAAAATAATTTGGACACTGCAGAAATGTTTGCAGACCAATTTAAGAACATGTACACCAAAGAAAACAATCAGATTCCTATTCTTCCCAACAGCTACAGGAACATAAGCTCACTGCATACTATAAACTTCACTCCATAGAAAGTCAAAGAAGCAATATCAGACCTTAAAACCGACTCAAGTTCTGGACCTGATGAAATTCCATCCATATTTTTAAACAAGTGGTGCAGAGAGTCTAAAAACACCTCTAAGTCTTGCAATGAATGAATCAATTACCCTTGGAACTATACCAACCAGTTGGAAGAAAGCCATTATTACACCGATCTATAAAAAGGGGGACGGATTTAAACCTGAAAACTACAGGCCAGTAAATTTAACAAGTTTAGTCAGTAAACTGATGGAAAAAATTATAGTGAAAGAACTGGAAGAGTTTTCAATTATAAATGAAATCTTGCCGGACAACCAGGATGGCTTCCAGAAAAAGAAATCAACAATAACTAATATGCTTCGATGTTTGAATGATTGGACTGCAAACTATGATAAAAATATACCAACAGATGTAGTCTACCTAGACTACAAGAAAGCCTTTTTAAAAGGCTCCTGTACAAATTGGACCACTTTGGAATAAGGGGTTGTCTGCACAACAACTGTCTGGCAACTTTATATGAGGCAGGATCTTTACGGTGAGAGTAAATGGTGCATGCTCTTCCTTTTGGGACGTGATTAGTGGAGTACCACAGGGATCTGTGCTGGGACCACTCTTATTCTTGTTGTATGTTAGTGATTTGGGTAAAGAAATTAAGACCAATATATCATTCTTTGCAGATGACACCAAGTTATATTCCGATGCATCGAGTCAATATTCTGACATGAAAGACGATCTAGCAACAATTGAGACTTGTTCAAAAAATTGGCAGATGAAGCTAAATGCTGACAAATGTGTAGTGTTATCCATAAGTCCAGAAGATCTAGGAAACCAATATATTCTGGATTGTTGTGTGTTGCAACATGTCCAGTCATATAAGGATCTAGGCATTATAATATCAAATGACCTGAAATGGGACAAACACATTGCTTCTATTGTGAAAAAGGACAATTCTTTCGCGTATTTGGCTAGAGTAGCATTCAATAATACTAGTCCACAAATGATTCTTCAGCTGTATAAGACATACATAAGACCAAACATTGAGTATGCACACACAGTTTGGAATCCATATTTTATCAAAGACATAAACTTGTTGGAAGGGGTACAAAGAAGATTTACTAAGATTCCAAAGGAATTCCCCAACACCGGATATGAAGCCAGGATGAAGCAATTAGGGTTAACATGATTGGAAGAGAGAAAAACGAGAGGAGACCTAATTGAAACATTCAAAATATTGAATAGCCACTACAACGGGAACATCCACAAAATTTTCTCCTTAAACCATCTTCAGAATCTTCGAGGTCACTCCAAAAAACTTAATAAACAAAGGACAAACAAACTACCAAAAAAAAATTCTTAACTAACAGGATAGTGTATAAGTGGAACTCCCTGACTGAAGAAATAGTGAGTGCACCGAACATCAACACCTTTGAAAACCGTCTTGACTCAAAAATGGAAGACATTGGTGGTGTGTTGGTACATTATGCATCATAGGAAAATGCGGTTCGATAAGCTTGAACTGAATTTTGACTATTGTTTTATTGTAAACAGACTCATCGGTTTTACCGCTTTCTGTTTTATTTATAAATAAATAAATAAAAAAATGCTCGACTTTCCGAGGAATAAATCTGCCCCTGTTGTCAAGAACGAGAAATCTAAAAATTAAAATGGTTAATAAATGCAATTAAAACAGTAAAAAAGCTCATTCACTTTGTCGAAGCCCAGAGAGTCATGCACACCGCTTCATTGTTTATTCTGGAAACGGTATGTCTTGTCAGTGAAAAATTTCGATCGGAAATTGAACAACAGTGTAATTATGCAACTCGTTTTAATGATATCACTGTTAAACGTACTATACCAACTACTGAACTAATAAAGTAATCAGTCATATATTCTGGCAAAAAGATATTTAATAGGCAATCAGGTTCCATAAGACGAATTGGCTGTAGAAAGCATTCTATGCATGGTTAGCCATGCAATTCTAATAGATAAGCTTTCCGTGGTAGAGTGTTGGATTGGATGTATTCTTACCTTGTTGGCCGAAGGTTGGTTGTGAGAATTAAATCTGCACATTCTTTTGAATTTTGTGTTCCATCTGGAGCACCTCAAGGGGGACATCTTGCACCACTGTTATTTAGTATATTCATCAATGATGTCATTAGCTGTTTTCAGCACTGTCAAGTATTGTTATATGCTGATGATTTAAACAATTTCAAGCATATTCAATCTCATGACCCAGTTCAGATGCAAGATGAACTTTTTAAGTTTGAGAAATGGTGCAACAATAATAACTTAAAGCTTAACATTAAGAAATGCAAATATATTCAATTCAGTAGAATAGTTGATTCTCACCCTAATGTTTACCAACTTCAGAATTCCACATTAAATAATGTTACTACTGTCAAGGACCTTGGTGTGATTTTTGACTCTAAACTTTCTTTTGTAGACCACTTTTTATACTGCACATAAATGTTAGGTTTTATTAAACGCAATACTGGCGACTTCAAAAACCAAGTAGCTATGAAGACTTTATATATCTCACTAATCAGGTCATACCTGGAATTTGGCTGTTTGGTTTGGTCACCATATTATGCAATACATATTCAGTCATATGGATATATTCAATACCACAATCTACCAAATTAAACATAGTTCCGAACACATCTTTTGTAATTTATCTTTGGTCCATCTTGAGTTTTATTTATGTTGCTTTTGTTGTAATTATAATTGTTAAGCCTATATGTATAAATATTTGTGTCTATTGATTTCAATTTGTTCCTGGTTTTAAGTTAGTTTAGTTAGGTTTGACATTTTAATTTGTTTTTTAGAATGTACCTTACTTTTTAATTATTATCTTACATATATTAGTCAAAACTTCTGTATTGATTTTTGGGCTTTATGCCCATAAATAAATAAATAAATAAATAAAAAGCTGTAAAAGAATTTCTCTTTGGAAAGGTTTACTATAGCATGGATGAGTTGTTTTTGGACTCGGTTGCTTGATTTGGATTGAGTTGGTTTTTATTTGATTGTATGTTTAGAATCGTCTGTGATGCATAGTAAAAGTTGCATTTACCTAAATTTCCATGCTCCGTTAATTTTAATAAGATTTGTCGCTATAATAATTGCTATTTTAATCGTGTGGTTTTGTTTAGTATTTAGTAGCTTTGTCAATGAGATTATTTTGAGTCTTAGACAATAAAGCATATTTTGAATTTGAATTTGTCAACCAGATCAGCTTACTTCCACTTCCATCTGTCCTATGTCATCTCGCAAAGTAAGCTGATCTTAAAGCATCTCGGAAGCATTTTCCAGTTCTTTTAGGTTTTCCAGCTTCATTAGGGTCACTAAATTAGCACTTGTGCACAAAGCCGAAACGACCTTTAATAAAACTGAGGTGGAGACCTAAGCAACAATTTGTTTCCCTAACATGAATCCTCTACAACAATATAGAACACATATCTACAATAAAGGTTTGAGAAAATGTCAGAATGGGCAATAAAATTTTGTAATCACCTTTCGCCCGATGTTAGGGAACTTCTTCATTTAAGGCAACAGTATTAATTTGTCTCTGGTAAAACGACAGGATGATTTATTGCCAGTCAAACTTCCTAAATTAACATGATATATTTTGGATGAAATAAAATTTTGAATATGAATTTTTATGATTACCTTTGAAAATGCATAGGCTGCCTTATTAAATTTGTCTTCCTTTAGCGAGAGTTTTCCGATTTTTGCCCATAAGGTGACATCTGTAGAGTCCAATTCAGAAGCCTAAAAATTGCTTCAACCTCAATTTTAAGAATTAAACATTAATTGTTTATTAAATAAATATGTACTAATAAAACATGCAACACAATATGTAGCTTGATCTGCCTAGGGTATCTCTGGTACATATAATTAAGTAAAAATCCTTAGCTACCATGTAAATTGTTCAAAAATTCGGTTATAACTAACCCAAACTAAACCTACCTCCATATGGAATATGTAAAAGCAAGACCTTTTGAAAATATTTGACAATGTTAAGTGACAAGCATTTTCAGAAAACATATAGCTTTCTGAATGGACAAGAGAAAATTCTGCTACCATTTTTTTAATAGTGGCAAAATATGCCACAAAATAACAGCATATTACATAGAGAGAATAAGTTACATGTTGTGTTAATTTATAAAATAAAGTTTCCTTATTAAAATATGTACACTACCGATATCTAATTCATGAATTTGGCAACAGAAAATAATTAAAGATAATATGTAAAAAAATACTTACATTAGTAAAACTCTCCAATGCTTTATTGACATTTTCCTGGTTCAGATAAATATTTCCCAAGTTGACATAACAGGAATATTTCAATGTGGACATCGACTTTGGCAATCCTCCATTATTTTCTAGCTGGGGAATATTTTCTTGAAGAAGCTGTGTAAGGATAGCTGCAGATTTATCATATTCTTTTTGTGACTGCGCTCGTAAAGCATTATTGTAAAGTTCCAGCACTATTTCTTCCTAGAAAAAATAAAGTAAGAATTTTTAGTAGCTAACAAAGCATATGTACATTGCAGAAGTTCGTTAATATTAATGATTTCTGAAAATTGTCATTGCCAATAATATTCAAATTCAAATTCAAAATGCTTTATTGTCTGGAACAAAATTCATTGACAAAGCTGAGGAAAAAAAGGTAATATAAACCTATGGACTACTAACTAAAACCTACTGTCAATCAGTGCAAACAACTTAATCAATACGTAAGTAATTACAGACTATTCTTACACACTAATTTCTAATTTAAAATATCAAACAAGAATGACATAATTATCAAAAGCATAAAATGTTTACAGACAAGACAACATAAAAACACAGTGTCAAAAACCAAACAGTACAATAATTAAAATACATCTTTCAAGAACTCATCCACACCATAGTAAGCTCTCGCACACAGTAGCTTCTTAACTGTTTTCTTAAATTTCGTTAGATTAGATATCTGTCTAATCCCTTGGGGCAGGTGGTTATACAGTTTCTTGCTATTAAATATTAGCGAGTTTCTAATTTTAGAGGATGTGGGTATTGGAAGTGAAATTTTGTGTGGGTCCCTTAACTCGTATGCATGGTTAGTTACCAATTGAGGCTTGTGCTTTTTATAAATCAAACATACCGTTTCCAAAATGAACAAGGAGGGCAAAGTCAGAATTCCATGCTCCAAAAATAAAGGTCTACAAGACTCACGCACCCCGGCCTTAAACATATACCTTACAACTCTCTTCTGCAGAACGAACACACTCTGAAATAATTGCCCCCGAACATGAACCCCAGAAACAAATTCCGTACCGCAAATGAGATTCGATTAGAGCAAAGTAAGAGGATCTGACTGTATTAGGGCCAAATTGGTCAGAGATTGATCTGATGGCGTAACAATTTGAAGCCAATCGTGATCTTAGGGAACCAATATGACACTCAAATTTAAGCCGGTCATCGATGCACAGTCCCAAGAACCTGTTGTCAGTAACGTTTTTCAGCAAGCCATCACCCATACGAATCTCCCCAAGTTCACTGCCAAACGACATAACACTGGTTTTCGATACATTTAAAGAAAGCCTATTGGCGTCACACCAGGTCTTAATCTTTTTTAAGTCGCAATTAACAGTATCGTTTAATATATTGGTATTTCTATCATGCCACAATATTGTGGCGTCATCTGCAAACAGAGTAAACTTACCATGCACGTCAAGATCTGCAAAATCATTCACGTACAGCAAGAACAGAACGGGACCCAGAACAGAGCCCTGTGGCACGCCATATTCCAACCCTTGAAGATTCAAAACACAGCCACCAAAAGAAACATTCTGTCTTCGATCCGACAGATATGATCCAAACCAATTATGCATCCTACCCCTGAATTCATAAAGGGCAAGCTTATGCAGCAGTATCCTGTGATTCACACAATCAAAAGCTTTTGATAAATCACAGAAAACTGCCGCAGCCACTTCCCCTTCATTAAGACTCATATACAAATTTTCCAGAAACGAGAATATTGCATCATTCGTACTCCTCCCCGCCTGGAAGCCAAACTGTTCAAACCTCAACACTCCGTGCCTACCCAGAAACCCCACAACTCGCTTTTTGACCAATCTTTCCACAATTTTTGATAAAGTGGGTAAGAGAGCAATTGGTCTATAGGTTGCTGCCTGGTCCTGATCACCACCTTTAAATTGGGGAATAACTGTAGCAACCTTTAAACAAGCTGGAAAATTGCCATTACAAAAAGAATGGTTTATACACTCCACCAGAACACCCAGTGCATCATCCGGCAGCTCCAAAAATATCCTAATCGACATTCCATCCCATCCTGACGCTCCGCTTCTCCTGATTTTAGAGATAGTACTTTTAAGCTCTTCGATATCGGTGGGGGATAAAAAGAAAGAATCTGGGACATTAATATTTCCCAGGAACTGTGAAAAACAGACGTTTGAGGGCATTACGCCAGACAGTGATGCAGCTATGGAACAAAAAAAGCCGTTCATCTCCTCGGCGGATAATTTGGAGTCCCCACATGTAGTCCCACAACTCCTTCCCGGCAACTCGTTGACAATCTTCCACGTTTCTCGCTGTCTATTGCGGGAGTATGCGATTCTATTGCCACAGTATAGGTGCTTTGCAGACCTAACAGTATGCCTATAAACTCGTCTATACTTGGAAAAATAAGCCATAAAATGTTCATTATCCAAAAAGTACTTCCTAATATAGAGACCGCATATTCTTAGCAGAAATTTTCAGTCCCTTAGTGATCCATGGTTTTTTGTTTTTTTGTTTTAAAGATCTAACAGGAAATGAATAATTAAAGTTGTCACACAGTATCCCATGAAATGAACGCAAAGGACTGTTCAAGGCCAAGACAGGCTGCCAATTAGTAGCAACACACAATTGCGAGAACCTACCATAGTTTGCTCTTGTGTACAACCTACCCTTAAGCCTAGTTTTTTCTCTCGTTCCACATTTAATACTAAAGCTACATGAAATCGCCTCATGATCCGACAAGCCCGCCCGAATAACGTCACACTTAACCATGTCTCTATCAAAATTTGAACACATGTAATCCAGTAAGGTAGACGAGTGTGCAGTGGTTCGAGTGGGCCTATCGACAAACATGTGCAAATTAAACGAGTCAAGCAAACATTTCAATCTCTGCACATCGTTACCAAGTGTGTCAAAAAAATTAAAATTAAAATCACCACACAATATCACAGGTGAACCCACCGGCAGTTGTGTCAATACAATTTCTAATTTAAGCAAAAATTCACCTGTACAGCCAGTAGGTGCTCTATATAGACATAAAATAAATAGGTTTATCTTCTTGCAAAAAACAACTGATAACTCAAACGTTTTTTCTTCAATCAAATGAATAAACTTTTCGAAGCTAGAGAAATTATATGATCTTAAAATACTATCACGAACGAGTATTAACACACCTACATGGGAAGTCTCAGAACGACAGAACTTATTTAACAAACTATAATCTGATAGTGAAAATGGTTCGTCAGGCTTTAACCAGTGCTCACAAAGAAGCACAACGTCAGGATATAAAAGACTATCTAAAAATATTTCAAGTTCGTCAACCTTGTACCTGACAGACTGTATGTTGAGAAATACTAAGGAGAGATTAGTATTAATGGAACGCGCTCTAAAAAATCCGTACTATCTGTATTTTCCTTCGAGCCAAGCCCAGAGGCCACCGATGGCTCTGAGATGTTCAAAATCCTACTTTCTTCACGGTCAGTCTCAGAGATTAACCCACTCACAGAAGTAACGAAATTTGGCGACTGAACATTGGATTTAACTATATTGGTACAACTCACAGAGACTAAGACTATATTTGACAAAAAATAATCAGTTACATTTAGATACAGCGTCAGCAACTTACAGAGTGATTTTTTATTATGCCTGTATCTATTACAATCTTTAAAATTTTCTATAATTCTAACAGAAGACTTTTGGCGTTCTCTATATTTCCTAAAATAGTTTTGCATTTTTTTGCACAGGACCTTATTTTTGTGCACACTAGTGTCACATGAGTAACTAAATATGAGATTTGTTGCTTTGCCAAGATAAAAAAGTTGTTTCAAATTTGAAACCCTAAACTGAAAGTCAATATGCAACAGGACAATTATAACGTCATTCCTATTAAAGTCTAGTGTGGCTCGAAAAATAGTCTTACATATTTCCTCCACAGGTGAATTCGAGCAAACAATTCCAGTCACATTGTAGAGATCATTATCCAAGGGCAACCTGAGCAACCTAGAACAATTTCTAGCAGTTTGATCACCCACTACTAGGACGTTTCTTCTTTTAAAACACTTCAAGGTCTCATTCACATGAGCATCTCTATGAGGTACAGAGCCCCTACTTATATTGCCCAGCGATAGGGAGAGATCCCCGCCGATGACACCAACAACTTTCTCATCAGCGCTCAGCCGTTCACATTGCTCTTCCTCAACATTAGGCCCTGATATGCAAGAACCCAAAGTCTGAAATTTCGCTCTCATGCTCTGAACCTCCAAATAGTAGGCCTGGCATTCATTTTCTAATGTTCGTATTGAGACTACCATGCTTTTATTTATCTCATTAAGTTCAGCAATATCATTCTGGAGGTTTCTGCACCTCTCAGAATGTGACAAAATATCCCACTCTAGAGATGCTTTCTGATTTAAAACATTGGTGTGTTCGTTATGCAACTTTAAAAGTTCTTCTTGTGTGTTATTCAGACTATCCACTGGAGCTGTTTCCATATCGGCCGGTGTTTTGGTCAATACTACCCTTTCCTCCGTCTGAGTTTCATAATTTCTCGTTCTTGGTGTTGTCTGAGTTTGTTTGGTACTCAGTGTTAAAGCTGATTGAGTCTCAGCATCAACAACGTTAACCCTTGATGAATTAATTATATCATTCTTTTCATCAACCTGTCTCTGAAGCTCACTAATTTGTTGTCTGCATGTGTCGATTTCGGCCAGCAATTTTGTCTCTATTTCAATAGCATCCTCCTCAATCGCAGTTGAATTCCTTTTTATTCGTTTAATATATTCATCCTTAGTTTGCAGTTCCTTCTTTAACTCCTGGACAATAGTCTGGAGAGCATTTATTGTGCCAATCTCTTCATTTTCAGCATTGGCCTCGCAGTCTTCAGAGCACCATATCAGGTTCTGGTTTATGACCCTATAATTTCTGGTTCTCTTCCAGCAACTAGGATGAAAGATGTTGTTACATGTCACGCATATCCAGTTGTTATTAGTTTTGTTTTTGCAGCATTTGAACATCTCAGCCATTGCTTCATATATTTAGGGAACACACTTGGACGATATAATGTAATTTCCTAGATTTAATATTTTCTGCTTGAAATACAATTTCAAGTCCGGACCTGCCCTGTTAAAATTCGACATAGTACCATAATAAAGGGGATTCCCGTTGACGTCACAACAGAGATAAGTAAATTGTTTACTAAACAAGGAACACACAAACGTAAACAAAGTTTCGAGACACAAAACCCATTGTCCAAAAAATAAACAAAGAAAAAGTGTGGATCTATTTCAATTTATCTGAGTGGGATTTTTTGTTTATCATTTAAATGTCGCCAATATTATTAAAGGTCAGATAGAAATGCCTGTTAAATGTCAAATATCCATGTTACTTGCAGTATTGCAAAAAAAAAATAATGAACTGGAAGGCACACCATTTATCCTTCACAATGGCACTAATTCCGAGTCGTCAGCACAACTATAGCCTTAGAAAAACTACACTTTACAGGAGCCATACAAAACACGACTACTGACTAATAAAATAACAAAGATTGTTTGATAAAATAACAAAGATTGTTAGTCATTAATGTAAACAAAACCTTTTTAGAGTGATCTTTAGGGGTTCCTAGATTTAAACAAAAAAAAACAATGATTAAGTATAAAAAAGTATTTAATGATATAAATCTGTATTTTCATTACATTATCAAATACAGGATGATTATCTATGCCTTCGTATCAACCAGTTGAATTTAAACAACTCGACAACTGAATATTTCTATGTTTCTCTGTGATTTTGGTAAAATTGGGATGTGTGAAGCCGTGACGTTTTTAGTTGCAGGTGGACCCCAAGTTTAGTGGGAATATACAAATTGATATGGTTGCTAATAAAGTTTCATTAGCTGTCTATGCCTTGAGAGGCCTGGTGGACTTAGACTTCGATTTAAATAATTGCACTTCCTACAATACTCAGAGTAAGAAATCTTAAAGATCCTTAAGCTAATGTTAAAGATATGGCAGTCTAGTTTGATATCAATATAAAAGTTTAAAATTCTATTTATAGGAGCATTAATATAGTTATAACTACTTAGATAGTGTTACATATCTTTCATGTAAAATGTATTAACCATTATAAGATTAGGAATGGGAATATTAAAGTCCAACTGTTCTAAAAGTCCCATATTGGCAAGTTTCCTCCTTTTTTCACGGGTTGATTGCCATTTTGGCTTCATTCACTTCGTCATGCAAAGCCCAGCTTTTGTATAAAGTAAGTCAAATTCGGATTTTTTAAATATTCAATTTTAGACAGTCTTATTACAATTTTTTGAGTAACATTATTAAGTTTAAGACATATATATTTTATTTGATATTTTTTTATTAACAAAATATATACACAAGAAACTTGTTAATTAATAAAAACAAATTGGTTTCTTAAAATTATTTAACTGAGAGCAAATTATCTAGCACAATTTTATCATGAGTAATAATAGATTAAACTATTAACTTAATAGTAAACACATTAAAACAAATAAAATTGTAAACTATAACTTGGCGGCCTGTAATCCATTTCTACTCGAAACTCAGCTTTTAATGTAAACTGGCGTCAGCATTTGACATAGGTAAATATAAAAAAATCAGCTTGAAATAAAGTACACTAAAATAAATTATTATTAAAACTTGTATTAAAACTGATCTACTAAGTGAGTAATCACAAACTCTACAACCTTGTGATGGTGGCAGTCTGTAGTGTTGGCAGATTTATATAACATCCAGTACAAAAAGTGAAATTACAAATTTAGTAAATCAGGACACAAGGCATCCTATCCTATATGAGGTGTCTTAACTTTAACAGGACACAGACCACAAATACAGGATGTCTTGCAAAATACAGTCCAAGTAGCAAGCGACCCTAATCGAGGCTGGAATGCTCTGCACTCTAGTTAACCTGTGGTAATAATCAAAAGCAATACCTGTGCCTCTCTTCTAATTGTAGGAACATCTTCGTCTGACGAAGACTCCTGATTTAAAGCCTTAATTTTAAGCATTGTGTATCAATGAAGCCCTATTCTAACATGTATAGTTCCATAACCAATGTTTGTTGCATTAATTTGATTGTTTCTTCGGGTTCTCTCTCAAAATCTTTTCTGATTGTGATTTCTCTCTTCTCTGTTTTGTTTTTTTTTCGTTGTCCCGAACATAACCTCAAATTACCTTAAAACCAGTGTTGCCAACCATAAATCAGAAAAATCCGTAACAGAGTCCTCAAAATTTCCGTGTCTTTCCGTGTCCCTGAAAAGTAGCTTAAAAAAGGCTATTGTAAACGTATAATCAATTGTATATTGAAGAGATATATATCTTAAGTTATGTAATGTAGCTCTTAGGTGAATTGTTAAATGAAAATCAGTAATATAGATGTATGATGATGATGATGATGATGATATTGAAGAGTTAAGCTGTCGGAAGAAGGATGGTACTGAGTTGAAATGTTCAACTAGAAAATAAATAGAATATGACGTCATACATGCACCACTCCGGATTTTTCATGATGGTAATTAAGATAAAAAAATTCAATAGTTGCTTACCAGCTTACCACGGCGACGCTTAAAATGAGAATCAACTTAAGATAAATCAAAGACAACGCCGAATCCTTCTTCACCATTTTTTAACATTGATTTGACTGGCTTAAATAGAGCACAATATTTTTTTTTACCACCTATGAAGCCAGCAGACTTCCATTAATGGTACTAGTGATTAAACAATTTCTTTGTTTTGATTAGATTCATATGTTAAAATTATGGGCGCCGGCAGAACAAATTTCAGGAGGGAGAGGGGTGTAGATAGTTTTTTCTAAATTTTAATGAGTTTGAAATGTATTTTTATACTATGCATTATTTTAATACTTTAGGCAACTGCCCCCTCCTACCGGCGCTCATGGTGAAATTACTTTTGCATTGGTCAATATTTTGAAATTCCGATTTATCAACGCATCTTTGAAACTAAAGAGACCAAGCACATCTATTTTTAGGATTGAATAATATCTATATGAAAGGTCGATTAAAATTAAGCGAATTATATTAAAATGGACACATAACACATAAATATAATAACGCCAAATCTTCTGTAAAAAATCCGTGTTTTCATTGCACGGAACCCAATAAAATCCGTGTCCGTGTTCTAGTTTCAAAAATCCGTGAAAACACGGAAGTTTCCGTGTCGTTGGCAACACTGCTTAAAACTTTAAGTAACTAACGCTCAGTTTCACGGGGTTTTAATTAAATTTAGCTGCACAGTGCACGGTTCGACCATAGACATGAAAAAAGAATAGATCCAGCGCGTCGAATCACAAAATAAAGTGGCACTCCGATTTCAGAAAAGAAAAGATGATGACAGTGACAAATGACCACTGAGTTCAAAGGTAATTGCAGTGCAGAGACAAGGAATGAAATTTGGCTCTGGTAATTGCCACTGATCTATACAATGGATAAGCAATAACCCTTCACCGAAATGGCTAATTTACGACGTCAAAATGTAAACAAACTCTAGCAAATCTCGGGATGATTGCGTTTGCGCACTGTAACAATGCTTATTGTAATTCGGGAATGTGAGCAGATCCGTACTTATAAATTTTGGTATAATAGTTTTGATTTTTGTATCAAAATTTCTTCAGTACATAGTACATTACTAAATTCACTTGGAAGACAACTCTCATCAATCACTTGCACAAACATTGTTATTTGGTAAAAATCTCAATGAAAAACTAAGTTTGCAATATATATTGCCTAAATCATTTGAGTAAATCATAGATAAATACCATGGATGAATATATATGTGTTCATTGGGTTCTTTTGGCGCCTTAAAAGCAAATACCGGACAAAACAGAATAAAATACACAAGCGTCTAGAGATCAGGCGTAATTTTCGATGTAGCGAAACGAATAATAGGTATTATTATGGCTTTTCATGACCCTCCGCTCGCTACGGGGCTCAATCAACAATAACTAATCAAGTGCTAGCCAAAACTAACCCAAACTACCAGAAAATTAAGAAAAGAAGGTAAGTTAATAGAAAACAATAAACAAAACATCTGTCGCGACCGACGGGAATCGAACCCGCAGCGCAGGAATGACAGGCAAGCACTCTGCCTACTACGCCAACGAGGCGTTGTAGAAGTTTTGCTAGAACGTAGGTACATGGATTCGTTTCGCCGCATCGAAAATTACACTTGATAGACGGTTCTTAAAATATGAGGTTAACTGATCGCGATATTTCAGTTCGTAGTGCACTTGTGAATGCATGGGATTTAAAGACCTGCAATTGGCAAGTATATGGCCCTCCGCACGCTTCGTTCGCTCCGGGGTTCAAGGAAAGGAAACTAACCAAATGCTAATAATCCAAGCAATACCCAAGAAAAACCCAAAAAATCAAGAAAAAAACTGTTTACTTTAAAAAAACCAAAACCGACGGGATATGAACCCGGGTCGCCGAAATGAAGGCCAACCATACAGACCCCTAGACCATCTGCTGACTTGCAAACAACTGGTTGCAGCGCGGAGACATGCGTCACCTCACGTAGCTAGCCAATCACGCGTCTCTCATTCACAAGTGCACTTTGAACTAAAATCTAGCTAACTGATCAGCTGTTATTTTGTAGGCAGAAGTTTAGACGTGGATTCGTTTCGCCGCATCGAAAATTACGCCTGATCTCTAGACGCTTCTTAAAAACACGAGGTTAACTGATCAGCTGTTATTTTGTAGGCGGATCGTTTCTAGATAGATCAACCAATAGGAGAGGCCGATTTTCACATAGTGGCCTAGGCCTGTAAAGGATCTTAAAACTCTTATCATGATATCAACCCTACTAGAAAAGTAGAAAATCACGTCATACAGCTTATTGCAGGGTTATTTAGAGATATTTTAGATGTTTACGCCTTAATAATACTAATACCTATACTATTAATACATACTGAAAATAGGAGATTCCCGGGATAGCGCCTTTGCTTCGACAAAGATTAACCATATCTACAAGTATGCATACTCATAATGTAATGATCAGTAATTGATCACTCAATCAATAAGCTAAAAAGCAGTCTCACTCCTTACTCACTTGGAAGGCGTTCAAAGCAAACTAAACTAACCAAACCACATCCCAACTGAACAAAAACAAATAGCGAATGGCGTAGCTTGGGGGTAGGCCGTAGATTCCGTTTGCCCGGTTTACCGTCAATCGATACTAATTCGATTCTACTTCTACGAGCTACGAAACTACGAGCTCGGTACGGGCCTGGAAAATCAACAGTAATCGACCGCGTGGCTGAACAGCTGGCGGTTTAGACACTTGACTGATGGATTGAGTGTTATTGCGCTTGATCAGTAATGCCGAGGTATCAAAAATTATGACTGGGAATCGTGCGCACAAACACATTTTTTCGCCCACGCGTAATCAATTTCTCTTCAGATGACACATGCATTATGCTGATCCATTTGTATAGATCAGTGGTAATTGCTCATATATTTAATACTCCTATAGCGTGTGTCGAGCCAAAAGTTGTCCGAAATCAAAACGAGATAGAATGATCGATGTGTACTTTGAACGTTGAGCGCATGTCAAGGATTTTAACCAATAAGCGTTGCCCCTTAGATTATCGACCGCCTCCAAGTGCGCGTGGACGTATAGAGCGCCGGATCCGGATTGTTAGAGAAAGAGAGAGAGAGATAGAGAGAGAGAGAGAGAGAGAGAGAGAAAGTTAATCATATATATATAAACGTATATGAAGATAATAGATTTCACGCTAGTCAAGTAATATTATTTAAGCTTCAGCCTGATCGTTAAGATCAATAAACATTTTTGTGAAGATTAAAATGTGTCTATGGCCTTTCGCCCTTTCTACTGTCAAAGACATCGAGTCTGCTTTTATACAAATGTCCAGACTCCTCAAATTTAGTTTTTTTATTTACAAAGCACACATTTATATTATTTGACCGCTTTGCGATGCTCATTGGTTTGATTTAAAATCCTAGTCGCTCAAGAAAACCCCTAATTTTAGGTTTAAACTTTTTGAAGTGAACACTTCTTTAGGTGCGGTTTGTGTGTGTTTTTTTTTGTGGGGGTTAAATGAGACGCGTCACGCTCTGATATGTAACGTATGGGTACGTCCATAGTGCACCGCTTCTCGCTTCTCGTTTCACCGCGGCAGACTAGCGATAAAAAATTTATAAAGGAATGGTAGCGCAAAAGCTGATTAAGCAGGTTGAAAAAGCTGCAAGCGCACTATGGCCACGCGCTACCATTCCTATATACAATTTTTTATCGCTAGTCTGCCGCGGTAAAACGAGAAGCGAGAAGCGGTGCACTATGGACGTACCCTAACGTAACGCTCCTTCTATTGGCATGTTCCTGTACAGGTAAAGTGCCATACCCGGAGAAGGGAAAACTTAAATAATTAATTTCGGGAGAACGGGAAGAGGTACGGGGTCGACATTTTTTATGGTAGGTGCGCCCCATGGAGACTTAGACCATACGGTGGGGGACCGGGGCTCTAATTGAAGGTGGGATTTTGGGAGAAAAGCCGTTTTTCGCCCGTATCTCTGTAACGAAGGCTCAAATCGAAATTCTGACAAACGATGACCCCGCTTGTTGAAGTTGTCACTTCTGTCGTGTGGTCTTAAGCACACACAATTTTTATTCTTTTGATTTAGTTTTTAATATAATTTTGTTCAAGTGTTTTCTTCTGTCGTTTAAGCGCACAGCGTATTTTTTTAGCGAAACAAACTTCAAAACACTTGCATCTATTTTTGTTTTCTTGTTTAAGTGAGCCTATACTTCACAAATTACTTATTACAATTATTATTGAACAGAAACATAATAATTATTGAGCGCGCCTTGTATCATTAGAGCATTTAAAAATCACACGTGTATGTTGGGTTGCCTATACAGAGCCGATAAATAAGCGTATTACCAGGAACGCTCAACAAGTTATATAACGATCAATATTTTATTGCTAGAAAACGAAACGACCTGGGCCAACCAAATTTCGCACATTAAAGAAGAATGCTATGAGTGTAACATACCAAAAAAATCGCATTGGCCCCCTGTAGTTACGCCGCTGCAAAGAAAGATACCATCTCCGGCCGGACAAAGGAAAAAAATAAGCCTATATGCCGTTTAATAATCGCTTAAACAAAGATGTAGCTCAAATTGCTTAACTTTTCATAATTAATTGCCTTTCTGCTTTAACATTCATTAGGGAACACCACATTTTCTAAAATAGAAAACCAAAAAAAGGACGAAACTATTGAGAAAACGGCTATGTTCATCGGCACTTTAGCATATTACGCTATCGCTTCTGCTACGATTGAAAATATTTAAATTATTAGGTATATCAATAAAACTAAAAATTTTCTTCCAATAAAATAAAAATATATATTTTTAGAAAAAATGCGATAATATATACAAAACATTGGTATTAAAAAATAATAACTATGTATTTCAATTGATATTATTATAGATAAATAATAAGCATTTCAATTATTATATACTGTATACCCACTTGTTGTTTTATATATGATATTTTAGTCTGCTATATTTTGTCCACATTCTTTAGCATAAAAAGCTGGTTTGTTGTTGACGCAGACACAATATTACCAATTGAAATTAAATGAAAAGTGTAAATATAAACAATGGTATGATTTGGCAATTAAAAGGATAACCTTTGTAATTATTTCAATTTAAACCCTACACAAACCTGTACGACCTCCACGTAGCGAAACAATATTTTAGAACCAATGTTGCAAGTGCTTCACTTTACAAGTGAAACACTGAATAATTCCATTTTCCGCGACATATCTGATCATAAAAGGTCCAAACACCTGATAGAAACATTGATAAAATTGTACTAGGTAACATGTTTTGGAATTGAAAAGTAATTTAAGAAAAGAGCCCTGCATTTACATCCAATTGATACTTAAGAAGCAAGAAATAAATTAAAAATATATATATCTTAGGCTATATTATACATAACAGACCTGATCCTAGGTGATCCAAAAACCTAATAGAAGCTGTCAACCTAATAGTGCTGCAACACTACCATCGCACAAGCCCCCCAACATTTCTGGATTGCTTACAAAAATCATTATCAATCTTATGAGAAAATTCGACGAACAACCTTATGAGAACAGGTATAGGCTTCAGAAATTAGATATTCCACATAATTTATTTGGTATACCTATATGATTAAAAAATAGGAAAATATAATACACATTACTTCTATGCCTTACATTCGGTGGATTACGAATTTCTACTTGCGTAACTTGCAAAATACAGATGACAAAAATATAATAACGTTTTAGCCATGTTAGTCCAAATATAACAGACTACAAATAGATAGTTTTTAGTAACACAAAATGGAGCATAGCATGTACAGAAGTCACTATAGACTTTGAAACAGTGTTAAATAGAGGCTGCCCCATAAATAATTATGGCAGGAAGCATGCAACCTTTCAGACCGATATTTAAATTTCTAAACAATTGCAAATCAAGAGTTTCTAAAGAAATATTTCAAGTAACTGAATTTAATTAATTATTTTAGCCTTTTAGAGGGTGGTAAACTTTTTTTGATAAATTTAAAAACACATTTTCATTACTCCTCTTAAAATTATTTATAGGGTACTACAGTAAAAGTAAATACATATTTAATCAAAAATATTTCATTTCTACATGACCAAATTTTTCAAAAATTAATCAAATATATCTACAAATACAAATTAACAAGTTGTTTTAATTTATTCAAAGAAAACAACATAATCATTCTGAAAATTCAAGATTAATAAACATTTTATTTTGATAAATTTTCATACATCAAAAAATATTTATCTCGATTATTAAAATGTATCTCAAAGATATCGTTTTGGATTTTGACATCAATAATGTAGTAGTCATTTAACAATAGTGCCAGATCTTAATGGAAAACCTCTTATTAAACTTATCGAATACAGGGTGGACCAACCTTACCTTGATAAAAGGGACAGGAGTTCAGTGCAAAAATAATGCTAAACAAAATTGTACTTAGGTCACTGTGTAGATTTTCGTGATATACAAGGTTTTAGATTATAGGTAACCAAGAGCCAACAATATACTTTGAGGTACACTTTTCCTACCTATCAATTAAATGTTGAGAAATGCAAATTGAAACTGCAATAAACAAAATCATGAAAAAAATGTGAGTGAACTTATACAATACAAAATTAACAGACATATACATTACACAGTTTTTAATTTTAATATTAATGATTTTTACGGTAATAGAATGCAGCTTATTTGCAGGCTCATAGGCAAGTTTCAACTCAATAATGATATACCGTTTCATACTGATGAAAACGACTTAAAGTACAATAATCAAATATTCTCAAAAACTAGAGGCATTTTAGTTTTTGACTTTAAAGCTTCTGTTGGTTTGAACAGGGCTAAGTTTTTAGCCTTAATGATTTATTAGACATGATCTTACAAAAGTAGATTTAAAATATAGTTATTTATTTGAATATGGAGGGATTTTTATCTAGGTTTTTTGAAATTGTTTTTTAAGGGTGTTTATAAATTATGACTATTATAAAAAGACAGTTATAATACGATTTCGGTTATATGAGGAGAGGTACAACTAAAAGTATAATAATTATTATAAGCGGTCGAGAAAGTTATAAGATTCCAATTTACCATTTACTAGGGATTTTTGAAAAGAAAAAAATTAAAATCATTACATCTCATTTTATATAAATTTTTTCCCAACTTTATTTAATGGGAGTGCAGAATAGGTTTTATTTTCTCATTGTATGAGTTCAAAATTTTTCTGTAGACTTACATTATCAATTTAATTATTTTTGAAATATGGTGCAGGATTTAATTACCCTTTTAGAACCAAGATGTATAACATCCAAATTTTATATAGGTACATCAAGATTTTCATAAGACACTAGTCAGGGTGCCTCAATGTCGATGATTTATCAATCACCATGATGATCATCTATTTTGGAAAACTAGAAGCTCCACATTTAAAAATACAACAATGTATGAAGTTACACTTTATTGCATCATCATCTATAAAGTTAGGACACAATAAGATTTTTCAAAGTGGCTATGTGAACATTTAAGAAAATTTCACTTTTACTTTACAATTAGTAAAATATATAAAATGACTGGTAATGACATAAACACGGATATTATGAGATAGGTGTGATGTAGGTATTTTTGACTGCAGCATTTTTTTGCCAAAAATAAAGTACTTACCTACCAAGTTAGGTTTAGATTTTAAAATACAAATATTTAAAATTCCAAAAAATGAATCTACTTGAAGCAGAGAATTTTACCTATTACCAGATTGTAATTGGTTATTTTATTTGAAGGAATAACTATCGTGATGAGGAAAGTAAGTTTAAAATTCTCAAAAAGGCTGGAAATTTTACCTTCAAATTTTAAGAAAATGGTGTAACAAAATTGATAGTGGAAAGGTAGATGTTTAAAGTTCAGTGTAGTAATTAATTAGACAATACAATTTAGCATAAATCAATTACAAATTCTTTATCAAATACATAATTTAATGATCTGCGTCACTTTTATCTGTCTCTAATCTGCCATCAGATGTTATTTACAAACTATTAAAATTCTATTAATTTTGTAATTTTTCAAGTCAATGTGCAGCATCTTCCAAGTTTATTACACTATTTTACAAATTTACCTATAGCAGGTAGATGACTAAAGCCTTACTTATTCACATAAACAAAATTCCCATGGGCCTGCATGAAGTTCATTTAAATATACTAGTTTCATTCCTTGAACACCTTCAATAGGTTATTGCAGCTAGCTTAACAATCCTCTAATTTCTTTATGCATATGACACAAGAAGTCTACGTAGCTGGCTGACCCATCAGTACCTCTATCCTCAACCAAAAAGTGCTTGAATATAGGTTCTAACTTTTCTCTCTGCCTTACAATGGTCAGTCGCATCCATCTGTGCCTTTCAACCCGAATGTCTTCTAAAATTTTTCGAACTGCGATGGATAGTGGATTATCTAGCTCAGGAATATATGGTTGTTCAATATTGATTTGTATAGCTGATGGCACTCCAAAAATGTCTTGTACAAACTGGGAATTGGCCTCAAGCCCCACCCAAAGAAACATGTGAATACCATTTTCTAATATATACACTCCTTGCTCAATCATTTTTTCTATGGTACACCTTATAGGTGCAGGCATTTCAACAGGTTCTTTTGACAAGTCAATTTCATGTATCGGAATAAGCCTGGGATAGAAGTAGTTAACTGAAGTTAGTATATCCATGGTCAATACTGCTTGCATAACAAAAGCACGATCATCAATTGTCATATCAGAACCTCCAGAGAGTGCGTCACTTTTAAGAAGGCAATTTACATATAAAGGCAATAACTTCATACATTCTGGTAATATTAATTGACCTGCACTGCTAGGAGTAGCACAATTCTTCCTATAAGTTGCTAAAATTTGAGCAGCTCTGCTAACTAAGGTATCTTTAACGGCTTTTGGATTGTTGTCCAATAGTTTATATGTCGCTTGTTTAGAAATAAAATTAATCAAGCTATCAAGATCACAACTTCTATATAGGTCAGCCATTTGGGAACAAGTTTTCAATGACAAATTCATAATTCTCAAACGTCTTTGCCCAGAACATGATGTATATAAGAGTGCTGCCTGGATATAAACACCTTCCTCTTCGGATAACTTATCATCATGTTTTATTTCAATTGCGAAACCCTTATCACAATCCAACGCAGCCAACTCCATATCTGTAGTATTAGACATGTAGAAATATCCGTAGAAATCTGTGGGTCTTATTCCAGTTGAAGTTCTTACTCTCATGATGCCATCAAAAGCAATAGGTCTACTAATGTCCAAAATGACATCATTGATCAGTCGTTCCCCATCAATATCAGCCTGGAAATAAGTGTATTTAAAAACTTCTCCACCGGTTAATCTTGAAACCTGACTTATTGTTGCAATGTCTATGTAGGAATTATTAAAAACAAACAAATCAACTGAGCATCCGGCAGCTACACAGTCTTGCCCTAACTGATTATATGCTTGAGTTTGGGGTGCCAAAACTGTTCTTTCTTTTTCTGTTCCAAGCAGTTTTCTGTCATCTCTATTCCTCAGCTTTCCTGGAGTCTCAGCAGTAGGGAGTGTAGAGTGAAATACCATAAGTTTACCAGTGCTTTCTGATGCCTTAAGCGCCTCTAACCCAGCTAAGATGGCTGGTAGGAACACAATTTCTGTTTCTTTGGTATCAGCAAATAGTGTTGGAATTTGCTCCATGAGAGCATCAATAACAGTTTCTGATTCTTCAGGAGTACATAAGAACCCATCCAAGAGTGGCATGAACATTTCTTGAGTGTCTCCAACAACCATCATTTGTGGGCCTGCCAATGTACCTTTAATATTATAAAAGTGCACAGAGCTGTTGTATGTGATAAATCCTACTCTCATGTTGCTTTTTTCTTGCCCCTGATCAACAGGTAAATTCTGAATAATATCTTTCATTCTGGAGCACAGCAGATTAACCATTCCTGATTTGATGTTATTGTAAGACACATCAATTATAAAAATGACTGCTGGAGGCTTAGGTAGAGTGTTATTGCGACAATAATCAGCTGTTGCAACGAATTCGTAGGTCCCCAACACTAGTTCTGGCCGTTCGTATTTATCCATTCTCTGACCTGTATGATCTAAATGTTGGAAATATTCTGCAGGGACATCAGTTGTAGCTTTACAAAATAGACACTGGAAGCGCCTTCCGGAATCAATAAACTGCATATATGGACACATGTAGGCCTTGCATCTAACACACCTAACAGGACCTAGATCACCAAAATTGACAATTGGAGGTGGATATTCATCTTTACCTAATCTAGCCATAGGGCTTATGACTAAACTAAATGGAACTGCTGTTTGCTTCATAATGTCCTGAGATATAGGTACATTATACATTGTAGAACGCATAAATCTAGGACTAGCATTACCTTGATCTTGAACTACGAAGTTTGTTGTAACCAATGGAGGTACCAATCCTTTCTGATTTGTGACAAAAATACCACTCCGGTTACGTTGGTCATCTTGAATCACTTGTATTGGACTAGGCATTTGATCAGGATCCAAACGCTTCTGTTGTTGAGGAGGTTGAGAATAACCAACATTTGGTTGCCCCATCGGAGGGTAACCAGTACCTTGCGGCATTGGTCTGGCTTGTGGTTGCACATAGCCAGGAGAATTTAGAGGAGGAGGCATGTGTGGTCCTTGTCTAGATCCACTCAATGACATTCCTTGCATCTGGTTTGTCATCTGATTTGTTTGGTCAAGTTGACTTGAAGACATCATTGGACCTTGGCCAGGTAGCTGACCTGGTATAGGAGGCATACGACCAGGTAAAGGAGGTATTTGACCCTGGGTTGGTGGTAGATGACTCTGTGGTGGCATTTGTGGCTGCATCATTGACATTTGACCCTGTAACTGTGAGAGATTATGCTGCATTTGTGGAACTGCACCATGCATGGGTGGCACTGGCACAGACATTAGACGTGTTGAACCGTGTACATTTTGTTGGACTTGGGGTTGTTGTGGACCCTGTGTATGTGGCATTTGCCCATGCAATGGTGGCACTGGTCCTTGCAATGGTGGAATTGACCCTTGCAATGGTGGCATTGGGCCTTGTTTAGGGTTAGGCATACCTCCCTGTATTAAGCCTTGTGTTGATGGTATTGAACTTTGATTTGGCATGGTTGGTCCAGTGCTTGTATATGGCCCACCTCCTGGTGGCCCTTGTTGGCTTATAGGACCCTGTCCAGATTTAAATTGAGAAGCAGGATTGTTAGTTATAGGTTCAGTGTTCCCTAAATATGGTTGGTGAGGGGGACCATTGCCAGAGGTAAACAGTGAACTATTTTTTTGTGGCATACCTGGTGGGATATTCTGATTGCTTGGCTTTGTTGGGAATCCATTTGAGGGTGGATTAAAATTATTTTGCTGCAGTGGAAGATACTGCGGATTCATTACTATAGAACTATTAGAACACTGGGCCACAAACCAAAATTATAAACAACTTACTTCTGCCACGTAAGGTTACTGTTTAGGGAATTTGGGAACTGTCTTCCAACTCTGCAACTGTCAATGTCATCAAATCGGGCATTTACGATAATTGTAGCGGTATGTACCGGTAGGTATACAGCGGTAATCAGCTGATTAACGTCGATACGTTCCGGTAAATGGTAATTGTAGAACGAAACGGTGCGGATCGCGAATAACCTACAAAAAAAAATTGATTAAAATGAAGAATAATAAACGTCTAGCTATCGCAATCTTGGCCACTTTTCAAATATCAGATAGTAGTGATCAGGAAACTGAAGGCATTATGTGTGTGTATTGAAAAATATATTGAAATTGTTGCTTTTCGTTATGATGTTGAAGGTATTTTAATTATTTCTCTCTAAAAATGAATGTAATAGTAAAATTATTTTCAGAGTTTTGAAAGTATCTTAGTAACAAACAGGCTCGCGTAGGCTAAATTTGTGGGTTTGTCAATATAAGGTGTAAACAAACCGACATGTACCGACACAAATAGCAGATCCATAAAGGTGGATCGCGGTACATGTATCGGTAGATTCAATTGAATTACAGAACGCGGTTGGTTAATGGAACGCAAATTAACGAACGCTCAGATACCTACCGGTAGATACCGCTCCAATTATCGTAAATGCCCGCATCATAATTAAAGCGGATTTGGACAATAAAGTATTATATCTCTGTCTCTTTATTTTTTCACTTGTAACAAACAGAGAAAGTCACCAAAGGGCAAAAATTTCATTGGTTTAAAATATTGTCGTAAGAGCTGCGATTTTTAAATTCTCTGATTAGTACGTTAAAAACCGCAATTGAAACAACCGACTAACTTCAAGGATATTATTTTTATTTATTTTATAAATCAAACTAATAATGGCTGCCGTAAGAAGTAGAACTAAAAACATGGCTTCTGTTGAGAATTGTGATGTTCCACACAAAAAGCGGGAATTGGACTTAGTAGATCAAAATTTAAAAGAAACTGTTCATAGCTGCTTAAAAGATTTGTCAGAGTTTAAATTGAAGAACGTACTACATAATAATACTAATAGAAAAACTGTTTGTCTGCAAGGTACTTTTAAATCGAAAGAGGGAGATGCCCTTGTGATTCTGGAAAAAACCGCATTTGCAGAGGAAAATTTAACCCCAGCTAGCGAGTACTTCACACAAAGAAGCGTTCTTGAAAAGGTTTTTCATAACGATGCTTATGGAGACTACAAATATTTCCCAGTTCCTGAACTGAATAGTAAGTTATTTTTTATTATTTATGTTGGTAAAACTAACTCCAACTGAAATCAGCTCTTGTCTTTTAACTGTATAAACAATGGTTCTGCCAGATAAGAAAAGTTCCTTGTCTGAGGTTATAGTAGTCAATTAACCTCATACCTCATCTGCTTGGATATGTTAATACAAAAGAAAACCTAACCTAAACCAAGCCTAAAACACATAGACATATCAGAGAAATTTGTACCTCTATGCTAAACCCTAGATCGTGCATGATCTAGGGCTAAAACCTAATCAAATACTTTGTTCCCATTTGGAACTAACCCTGCTAAGTAGCTTAAAAAATATATAGGTATTCAATGATTGTATAAAATTGTTCATTAAAATAAAAACCAAATAGGTAAATTCTTAATTTTTAACTGTATAATATTATCTATATAATACAAAAAATACCTATAGAAAATAAAACAAAACA
>MU183710.1:78153-104209 GCA_016904865.1 Pissodes strobi
ATTGGTACAATACCAATTGGCCATTGACCTAGGTCCTTCAGCCAACGAAATACACAATTAAATTTTGCTACTAAGCATCTAGTTTACATGTTACAGTGAATACACAAAAGTACAAAAAAAAAATAGAACATTGTTTTACATAGAATAAAATAATTATACAAATAGATTTGTGGAAATATTATTAAGTAATAACCAAAATTAACATCACAGTGTTTGTATTTCCTCCCAAATGGTCCTTTCTGGATGAGTTCTGGCTCTGTTGTCAGGTGGAACTACATTACACAGCGTTAGCAGTAAGTTGATATTTTCGTGCACCCTTGAAAATTTTACCGGAAGGTCTCTCAATCTTGTGATTAGTGGTACTATGTTGGTAGACTGGTATAAAAGTTCGTTGGACGGATTGTGTAGTGGATTTTGGGGGTGTCTAATCCTGGTAATTGATCGAAGGGCACTTCTTTCCGCGACCTTTAAATTTTTGACGGCTGATTGGCGACTATTCAAATAGCAGGGATGGCAGTACTCAAGAAGTGGTCTGCAGAATTTGTATATGTGGCTTGCTGTTTTACTAGAAATTCCCTGATTTTTGTATGTAAGACCCCTAAAGTGTTTTGCTCTGGTGATACATTTGGTCTTGACTGACTTTGTGTGGAGGTTAAAGTTTAATTTTTGGTTTATTATGATTCCCAGATATTTAGCTGATGCCTGTGGTGTAATTAGGTGATTGTTTAATAGGGCAGATGGTGATGTGGGCCTGACTTTGTGATAACAAATTGTGACTTTAATGGGTTTGGCTTTAATCTCCACAGCTTAAACCAATTTGAGGTTCTATCGATAAGTATTTGTAGGGAAGATAAGGTGTTTTTTAATGTGTAATTGTGAGCTATTAGGGCAGTGTCATCAGCAAATTGAAGAACATATAGCTTATTGTTGAAATAGTCTGGCTGTTGCTGGAAGTAATGATATAGGTCATGGCTGAAAACGTTGTACAGGAAGGGGGAAAGTGGGGAACACCCTGTGAGGGAGAGAAGATGGAAGAGATGGCCTTTGATATTTTTACTTGAAGGCTGCGGTTTTGAAGGAATTTTTTAACCAGGTGAATTAAGTATGTTGGGCAGTTGAGTCTCCAGAGCTTGTACAACAATCCATTGTGCCAATCGCTTATATCCAAAAATACTGCTGCACTTCGCTGACCAGAGAGCTTGGCTGCTTGTATGTTTGAACACATTATGGTGACTGGTAGGATCGTTGAGTGTTTTTCCTTGAAGCCAAACTGGTAGCCTGGAATGTGCCTCGCAAGATGTCGCTGCAGTCTTTCCTTGATCAGTATTTCCAAGATTTTCCCAAGTACAGGAAGGAGTGTGATTGGTCTGAAGTTACTAACCCTGGAGTGATTGGTGTTTGGCTTGGGAATGGTGATGATTTGGCCTTTCTTCCAAACTTCTGGAAACTGTCCCTTCTGAAAGCAGAAGTTGAGGATACTGATTATTTTCTTGTGTATGTTGGTACTTAATTGCCTTAGAATATTTTTAGTTAGAGAATCATATCCAGGAGAAGTTGATTTTCCTGAGTTGACAATGCGAAAATATGTATCCTCTTCCACCATTTCCATTGTTCCATCAGGTTTGTTCAGGAAAAATTGGGTCGACCAAGTGGTGACCATGCATATCCAGATTATTATTGTCGTAGCTTGGGTCTCTGTCAAAGCAATAAATTTGCTGGTAGTAATCTCCAAATGCATTAGCCTTTTCCTGATCTTCATTAGTTAGCTTTCCATTAACTTCTATTGCGGGTATTGTTGATTATATACCTGGAAAGCCCCAAAAGATGGAAAAGATGGTACAATCATACGGAACCAAATCGACTACATAATGGTTAATCAAAGATATAGAAACAGCTGGTAAAATGGCCAAAACTTATCCGGGAGCGGACATAGACTCTGATCACAATTTATTGGTAGCAGAATTTAGAGTACAATGGAAGAAACTGAAAGTAAAACAAAGCACAACCACTTATGATAGAAGAAAGATCAATGAACCAGAGGTAAGAACTCAGGCCATGAACCTAATAAGTAACGCCTTACTGGATGTAAAAAATAGCTCAGAAGTCGAGGAAAAAAATAGAGAAAATAGTCAAAGTCACAAAAACAATAAAGAAAAGAAAGGGAGGAAACTCTGGATGAATGAAGATATACTGAAATTAATGGAAGAAAGACCAAAATAAATAATGACATGAACAGATATAGATCCATCAACAACCAGATTAGGAGAAAAATCAGAGAAGCAAAAGAACAAGAACTCAAAGACAAGTGCAAAAAAGATTGAAAT
Organism: Pissodes strobi; assembly: GCA_016904865.1. Taxonomy (NCBI): domain Eukaryota; kingdom Metazoa; phylum Arthropoda; class Insecta; order Coleoptera; family Curculionidae; genus Pissodes; species Pissodes strobi. The sequence goes on from MU183710.1 coordinate 80,478, forward strand.
AGCACAATCAAAATACGACACATTTGGTGTATATATGAAGATCAAGGAAATAACAGGAAAATTCAAGAAGAAATGAATAGGAAAAATGGAAAATGAACAAGGCGAAATAATTGTAGACATCGAACAAATAAAATCAACATGGAAGGATTACGTGAAAGAATTGTTCTCAGACACAAGAACAGAACAACAAATAACAAATGACATAACAGGACCGGACATCCTTTTAGACGAAGTTGAGGCAGCAATACTGACCCTCAAGGATGGAAAAGCCGCTGGTCCAGATGAGGTGCCGTCAGAGATTATCAAACTTTTTGATGAGGATTTCAAAAAAGAGCTAACTATCATATTCAATGAAATATACAACAGTGGAAAAATACCCATGGTTGAGATCGGAGTTTATGGTTCTCCCAAAGAAGCAGGGGGTCAAAAAGGACAGTGACTACAGAACAATAAGCCTTATGAGTCACTTATTAAAATTATTTTTAAAAATCATACATCGGAGGCTGTACAAACTCTGTGCAGAACAGATATCGCCAACACAGTTTGGTTTTATGAAGGGACTTGGAACAAGAGATGCCCTTTTCAGTGTACAGGCGCTTTTCCAGCATTGCAGGGATATGAATTGTGAGGTGTATGCTTGTTTCATTGATTATCAAAAGGCGTTTGATAAAGTTCAACACTACAAAATGATGGAAGTTCTGCAAGATAGTGGACTTGACGGCAAAGACCTATGCATAATTAAGAACTTATACTGGAATCAATCAGCTTCCGTTAGGATTAACTATGCCAAAACAGAGGAAGTGCAAATCTTAAGAGGAGTACCCCAGGGATGTATATTGTCAGCTCTCATATTCAACATGTACTCAGAGGCAATTTTCCAAGAAGCCCTAGAATATACGGAAGCAGGAGTACTATTAAATGGCGAACAAATAAACAATTTTGGATATACCGATGACACCGACATATTTGTAGACACTGACTGGACAGGGTAGTTGAAGTAACTAAGAAATATGGTCTAGAAGTCAACACCAGTAAAACAAAAGGCATGGTAATTAGGAAAGAAAGAATTGGAGGAGAAGTACAGTTTACCATCAATGAGAAAGCGGTAGAACGAGTGTCAACATACACATATCTTGGCACAGTAATGAACAATGGGACCATTCCCAAGAAATAAAAACAACAGCTTTCAATCAAATGTCCAAATTATTCAAAACACATAATCTGAATTTAAAACTAAAACTCAGACTGCTCTAATGCTATGTATTCTCCATTTTGTTATACGGAGTAGAGTCTTGGACCTTAACGGAGGCAACAGCAAAGAAACTGAATGCATTCCAGTTGTGAACATATAGAAGAATCCTCAAAATATCATGGGTGGACAAAATATCAAACACTCAAATACTCCAAAAACTAAATAAAGAAAAAGAAATAATATACACAGTAAAACGTAGAAAATTGGAATATCTGGGGCACATCATGAGAAACGAAACCAAATACAAATTACTAAAACGCATCTTACAGGGAAAAGTGCAGGGCAAGAGAAGCATTGGAAGAAGACGAATATCCTGACTAAAGAACTTAAGAACCTGGTTTGAAACATCCACCACAGGACTATTCAGAGCAGCAACAAATAAAATTATCATTGCTAGAATGATTGCCAACATTCGGTAACGGATAAGCACTAGAAGAAGAAGAAGTGGTAAACTATCTAGGAAAGCTAGAAGACCTAAAACTTTTATACTGGAATTAATAAATTAAATATTGAACACCATCATCCAAGTTCATTGAATCTAGAACTCTCCAGTCAGAGGCCGCCAATTAATTATTTATATTTATGTAATCACCGTTTTTAAAAACTTAGACGTATTTCTCTGGATCAGAAGTATTAGAATTATATAGGGATTTCAAAAGTTATAGCAGTGTGGTGAAGATCATTAGGCAACAGCTTTTGCAATCACAGAGTTGCCATAGCTGGAAAAAAATAAATCTAAAATTACACTTCTATTATTAGGTATAAAGTTAAGCTAAAACAGTTTACCAACTAGAGCTGGAGAAGTATCCAGGCAAACAACAGATGTTAATATTTATTCTAAATACTAATTATATTTTATTATGTAGGTATTGAGTTGATTACCTACTTCTAATTTGAGTTGTATAATAATTATTTTTATTTTCAGATAAAATAGTTATTTATGCAACAAGTGTGTAAAGTGACTCTTTTTTATGAATGGGAATATTGTCGCATGAGCCGTAGGCCAATGCGCCAATCCCATGAATAAAAAAAGGGTACTTTACACATGAGTAGCATACAAAATTTTTTCTACTATCGAAAAATATATGAAAAAACAAAAATAATATTAAATTACTTTACGCACTAGTGCGTAAAAACCTAAACGTCAAAAAAGATGTCAGATTTACTTTACGCACTAGTGCGTAAAATGACTTACTTTACGCACTAGTGCGTAAAATAACTTACTTTACGCACTGCACATTAAAAAGGCCTATTTTACGAATCTCAGAGAGTGCGTAAAGTGAGTATTTTACGCACGGTAGTAGAAAATAGTTATTTATGCAACAAGTGTGTAAAGTGACCCTTTTTTTATGAATGGGAATATTGTCGCATGAGCCGTAGGCGAATGCGCTAATCTCATGAATAAAAAAAAGGGTAATTTACACATGAGTAGCATACAAAATTTTTTCTACTACCGAAAAATATATGAAAAAAACAAAAATATTATTAAATTACTTTACGCCACTAGTGCGTAAAAGAAATAGTTTTACGCACTAGTGCGTAAAATATATTATTTTAGGCACTGCCCTAAATGTCAAAAAATATGTCAGATTTACTTTACGCACTGCACATTAAAAAGGCCTATTTTACGAATCTTAGAGAGTGCGTAAAGTGAATACTTTACGCACTGTAGTAGAAAAAAATTAATTATATACTTTTTAGGCATAAAGTCTACTATAATCCATCCTGCTACTGAGAAACATATTGACAAATATTCCTCTCAAAACTGTTATATGATTGATGAAACACCAGAGATTTATAATAATATTGTGTTGCCACATATTACTGAAGATAAATTTGATCTACAGGTAGGCTTAAATAAATGAAAAAAATAGCTTACCTAATGCTTGTCGCATTATTTCTATGATATAATATTGATCTGCACACTTATGCGAAACAATGCGTAGCACCTCGCCTAGAAGTGCTTGAAATCGCAGATTCAGGATCTCAGTTCTTCAGCATGCTTCGAAAATTCGACGAGCAGATTTACTCATTTCATAAGTATCAACTGTATTAATATCTACAACCTACACAGTATAAGCTTATTGTCTCATTCATTTTGACATATTTGCGATGCATAATAAGAGTCTTGTTTTGCGTTTCAAGTGATTTACTGTAGTAGACACCTGAATTTTTAAGCGAATTTTTGATTGGTCTATGTTTTCCTAGGAAATGTAAACATTATCTCATGTAAGAACTATATTTTTATGCATTGCTATTTTTTATTATCTTTAGGGTGTTAAGTTTAAAAATTAAATGTGATATGCTGAAACTATATTTGAATAAATAAATAATTGTTTTAGTGGGTCTACAACATTATAGAACATAAATCTGAAAGCGACAGAATTCTCGTGGAGGATACAGATGAAACCAATGGTTTTACGGTTGTACCAGATCTTAAATGGAATGGGGAGATAGATACATTATACTTTTTAGCCATATGCAACAGGAGAGACCTAAAATCATTGCGTGATTTAACTGCCGAACATCTCCCTTTACTTAAGAACATTAGAGAGAAGACTATTGTAAGTGAAGTTATGTATTTTATTAGAAATTCTAATCACTAATTGGCCTAGTAGTTACTAATTAGGACTTAGGTCAACAATGTTTGTGAATTGTATATGTATATATTACCGACCTCTCTTCTCTCTTGTCATTTTGTTTCTTGTTAAAATTATAAAATCCACTTAATATAAGTTTGACTTAATTCTCTAGGCACCAAATGATTCATTTCGATTTTCTTTCTTGCAGGAAGCAATTACATCCAAGTATGGACTAGACAGTTCTCAACTAAGGATTTACCTTCATTATCAACCGTCGTTTTACCATTTACATGTCCATTTTACCTACCTTAGACACGAAGCTCCTGGAATATTGGCCGAAAGAGCTCATATGCTATCTACTGTTATAAGTAACATTGAACTTATGTCAGACTATTATACAAAAATCTCAATTCCCTTTGTAGTAAGAGAAAATGACAAGTTGTTTACCAAATTTGAAAACAAGGGTTTATTAAAAAAGCAAAAGGAAAAAGAAGATGTATAAGTCGATTGTCATTGAACTTAGACCTAAGCTTCAAAGTGCAAATGTGTTTGTTACTCTGGACGATGATTGTCCTAGTAACGCCATTGTTAGTTTAAACGAATCTGATTTTCAAGTCATTCTAAATGATAAAAAGCATTTCAAAATACCTTTTTCTAATTTCAAGGCAGAAGCTTCAACGTTATCATCGATAAAAATTTCAAAGCAATTTATTTTTTTCAGATTTTTTACTGTTGGTAAGGACTTGCCGACCTTTGGGAGTTTTAAAACGGAACTTCTTAAAAGTGACCACGTAAATTCTAGATCTAAAAATTCTAGCCTTATACAAAAAGACGTAGCCTACATAATTAAGTGTGGAAATTGCCATAAAAATATCGTTTCTTCGCGTATTAAGTTCCAAAGGGTTTTACCGCTCCCTGAAACGTTGGATTCAGGTGATTGGTTTTGCCATGGACATAATTCAAATAATGCTGAAGCATACAGTTTGGAACCTTCGACAAAAGATTTATTTTTTACTAGTTGTTCTGTACTAGTTAGTAAAAGTAATATTTGCAACTTTTTATCAAAAAATGAAGTTATTGTGTGCAAATTTTGTTTGTATTGGTTAGGCAGAGGATATAGAAATGACACATTGAAATTATGGTTAAACACTGTCAGATTTGTAGATAGTATTTGTGGCGCAATTCAGACAACAGGACTAGAAGATGCTTTCTTCACCATCAAACATCTTTTTAAGAACTGTTTGTTTAATTCTCTGAAAGTAATTTTGCAATGCAAAATGTCCGACGGTACACAGAATTATTTATTATTGTGGATTTTAGAAAAACAACTGAAGGTTATTTTTTTCGACCATGAAAAAAACACTGAAGTGGAAGTCGTAAAGACTTTATTTAAATTTTTTGATGAGGAAAATAATGAACTTCTTAAGCAGTGGAAACGTGACCATATTGCTGAGGCTATTGAGATTTCCAAAGTTATGATGATTGAAGTTTTGAAACATTTGTACAAAAATAATAATTTTTTTCCTACGGAGTTTGCAAAATCCAATGATTTTTTTGTATCGTATTTATCTATGTCCGAATAAAGATTTGCAACAAGTGGAAATCTTCGAATTTTTATTGGTTTATTTCTGAAATAAATCACATTCCCCCCAATTTTAAAATATGAGAATATTATTATTGTCAACTAACATAAAATCATACAGTCGAAAGTTTGAACTTACCTTGAATCGCAATTATAAATTGTTGTTAATTAAGCATAAACTGTTATGATTAACCTTGTTGACAATTCAAAACAATACTCGAATTAGAGGTCAAAGTTTGGTATAAAAAGCTGTGCAGCAGCCCATACCGGCAGACTTTGATCTCCAGTGCGAATTACCGAAAGGGAAAAGCCACTCTGATCAGGCACACCTTAAAAATGAATCAGTGAAAATTAATAACGCCATAAGGCAAAGTACTGTTTAAATTAACTACATATAAAAAAAGTAAACTACGTAAGTAAACATTCAGCCAGATCAAATAATCTATCCGCCCGTCAGTTTAACGGTAACAGCCCATCAGGCTAGATCTCTCCCTCCCTCCCGAATATTTTGGTAATATTTACAACCTTATATACTCAACCTGAAGTTAATAAACCAAACCTTTTTACACCGAGTGTTTCTATCCATCTCTCCCAACTCCCTATCTGAGCTGCGTCACCTGAAAGAGCACAGCGCAACCTGCGCAACTACTGCAGCGAAGTCAGTTCCATAGGCAACAAGCGGTAGAAGCGTCGTGTGTGACATTATTGTGATATCTTTGTTAGTTTACAAGCAAAAAATATGGGATTTGCTCTATTGCCTTGTCAAGACATAAGCGAAACTTTTATGAAGAATATTTTTTTTTTCATTTAGGCCTTCCCTCTTTGTTAATTGAGTGGTATATTTAAAAAAACTACTTTTTAACCAAATCCGTAACGCTATGTATAAGGCTAGAGCGTTTAAGTTAAGTGCGCACATAATGCACACGCTTTTTTTATGTCAGTGACACGTGTTGATATGAGCCGACCGGTGAGGGAAGAAATTGGAGTAAACATTGCTTGCAGGAGATGTTAATAAATAATATAATACCTGTTTACAAATTCGCATTTGCAGATGAAAATAACTTTAACTAAAATTGGCCTCACATTTGCCGACGAACGGTGTGTGTGCGAAGATGTTGCCTGGTGCACTCTTGCCGTTTGTCGTCACAGGGGCACGATGAGGCGGGCCAAATCAAAAAGTATCTCTAAAACAGGGACATCTCGACCACATGTCTGCGGTGTTCCAGGCTATCCAGATTCCGGGTAGCCGACAAAACGCACAGCTCTCTTCTGAATGGAATCCATCCAACAGCTTTAGGGTGTGCTTTGGTGCAGCATCCCAGGTGTGTGAGCAATATTCTAAGCACGGTCTTATTTGCGCTTTGTACAACAAGAGCAACTGCTGCGGTGTATAGAGTTTTTTGTTGCGAAATAGCGCACCAAGCTTCTGGGAGGCTAATTTTACGATATTAGCAACGTGGTCATGCCAGGACATATTGCTGTTGACCGAGACACTCAATAATGCGATTGACGAGGATGAAGGAATGGTCGATCCTGCCATAATGATGTCAGGGCCCGCCGTATTGGCCCTCTTGGTAAACGTGGCTGCTTGGGTCTTTGCTTCGTTCAACTGGTCCAAATTTCCGTCGCCCCAAGTTTGAACTTTCTCCGGGTCTTGATTAATTCCTCAAATTCCTGTAATCTGCTCCTGTCTACGGTGATAAGTCTCAGTCGCTGGTAAAGGTTTTTCTGATCTAAATTGGGAGACAAGGGTACTGTCATCTGCAAAACTGTGAACAGGATTATTCGTTCCGGTCAGCAGGATTAATATAGATGAGGAACAGAGTTGGTGAAAGTATTGCCCCTAGAATTTGTCATCCTTTGCATGCTTCCGAACGCATTCGTAGGTAATAACGGGGAGACCCTCGTAGTTATGCCGGCCGACTTGGTTTCGTCGCTCCTCCGCTCGAGAAATTTTAATAAACCCGCACTGCGGAATGATATGCGATTTTCAACAAATTGAATTTAGCTCGTGGAATTAGAATCGATTGCCTTCTAATATTTTCGTAGTACATACTGGTTTCGGATTGGCTACTAAGTTTCATCGCGCGCGCAGTTAATTAATTATCCTGGGAAAACTGGGAAAATATATTGGTTGGAATGGCTTGATGATGATGCCCTTTTAGCTGCTCTGGGTAGTTTTTGTGGGGATGCCTGTGCATCGAAATCCCAGGTTTTTATCGTTTAATTCCCTTAGATGAATTATTGAGAGGAACATGTGATCGACCATACTGGAAGTTCATTGGTTGTGCGAGTTTCTTCCGGGGTAAGAATCTTCGTGCGGTACTGCTCTTCGGTTTTCGGTCGCTTGTGTCACTCTTTTACGAGGAACCGAGTCAAGCAGACATTTTGGACGCCAGTCGGAGTCAATTTTCATTTTTTCCTGTTAATGGGATTTTTCTGACTGGGTCATTTTAACAGTTTCAGTCTTTAGTTGTACCTTATCTTTTCGTAAGTGTTGGTATTTGAAACTGCCCTTTGTGGGATTTGAGTGCTGCTTTTGCAAGGTGAGTCGAGTTTTTTTCTGCATTTCTGTGAATGTCATCATGTGACGCACGTGGGCAGATTTTTAATTCCCTTTTTAATCTCTTACAGAAGCCCAACTTAAGCAACTGGCTACCCCCCTATACCGGTAAATTATTGTATTTTTTTTTAATTCTGATTTCTCTTTTTCCTTGATGGTTGATTTTGATCGCCGAGTTTCTAATGCTCGTTCATTCAGAGTTACGTGTGGGACCTTGAATATGTGTTCTTTCACAGGGGACTGCCGTTGGGGTTACTACTGCCGTTGGGTTTATTTCTATTGTGTGGCCTATTGCCACCGTCGAGTTGTTCTTCGTTAGCTACGAGCATCGTTAGCGACAGAGTGTTCCTTGGCTACGCCTGTCAAGGTCAAGGAAGTCAACTTCCTACTGTGAGCAGTTCCTTCTGGAAGATGCCTGAGGAGTTACTCATCGACCAAGTGAGCAATTTCCATTTTATTTTCTTTTTCATCTATCGATGTTGCGGCAAATTTGTGTAATTAACTAGGATCTCTAATTATAATTTTTTTTTGGCTTTGTTTTCGAACAAATAATATCTTATTTTTAACCTCCCTCTCCTTAATTAAGGCCACCTTTAGTCATTCAAATTTTCTTTTAAATGAACTTTGAATTTTTGGATTATCTTGTCAAATCTAAAATACTTAAATTTATTTAAGATAAATTCTCAAATTTCCTCTCAAGCGAACTTTGATTTTTGTTTTTTTTATTTTTGGGTAATTTTGACGAGCCTAAAATGCTGGCTTTTATTTAATCAAATTCTAAAATTCAGTTAGATCCACTGATCTAGAGTAAATCAGATTTGGGATCTAATTTATTTTTTTTGAACTGTTAATTGACTGACGCAATAACGTTGTAGGTCGAGCTTACGTTGGATGACTGTAGATCGGATCATTACTAGTTTCCTAGTGGACTTTGCGTTATTTATTGTTTTTTTCTTTTATTGCGGCCTTTGATTTTCTTTACTCGAACAGATTGTTTATTATCTTTGTCCTACTGGTAACTTGACTGTGGAGCCATATGTTAAGGTCTGTACCTAATTAATTAGTGGCGGTAATAACGCCAGGTTTAACTAGTTTATTTATATATTGTCTTTGCGGCAGTTATCGGAAGTAATTGCACAAGTGCACCAAAATTACCGATAATTTTGCATGACAGCGTGTTGTCTAAAAACTGCATGAGTTCATTTTCATATTTTGGAGAAAGAGCCCGACACCGAAGGTGGAGGGCTCTTTTTGCAAAATATGAAAATGACCGAATGCAGTTTTTCTAAGACAACACGCTCGAATGCAAAATTTTCTGGTTATTTTGATGCACGAGTGTAATTCGGGGGAATATTTCCCGAATTAGGACATGGTTTTAAAAAAATACATTTTTATTCTTTTTTTAATACAAAAACGTACATGTAACTGTAAACAAAGTACAGAGATATAAAAAAACGATTTTTTTTTATCCGAAACGAGACATTTTTAATAATACCTATATATTCACTAGACTTTGACGTTATTTATAAATTGTCGCTGTCAAATTTTCAATGGAATTACTATAGATACGTACGATGCAATTATCGCTGTGCTCTTTCGGTTTCTACAGTGCAATTATCGCTGTAATTTTCCGAGAATTGCACTCCTCTAATGGGATTTTTTATACATGAGGGAAATATTCGGAAGTAATTGCACAAGTGCATCAAAATTATCGATAATTTTGCATGACAGCGTGTTGTCTAAAAACTGCATGAGTTCATTTTCATATTTTGAGAAAGGGCCCGACACCGAAGGTGGAGGGCTCTTTTTCCAAAATATGAAAATGACCGAATGCTGTTTTTCTAAGACAACACGCTTCGAATGCAAAATTATCTGGTTATTTTTATGCACGAGTGTAATTCGGGGGAATATTTCCCGAATCAGGTCATGGTTTCAAAAAATACATTTTTATTCTCATTTTTTAATTCAAAAACGTACATGTAACTGTAAACAAAAGAAAGGGACGCAAAAATACGATTTTTTAATCCAAAACGAGACATTTTTAATAATATATATTCACTTGACTTTGACGTTATTTATAAATTGTCGCTGTCATCGTAAGTTTACAATGGAATTACTATAGATACGTACGATGCAATTATCGCTGTGCTCTTTCGGTTTCTACAATGCAATTATCGCTGTAATTTTCCGAGAATTGCACTCCTCTAATGGGATTTTTTATACATGAGGGAAATATTCAATGAAACTTAACTGAGCTGAATAGCCATAGCTAGTTAGTTATACGGTATATGTGACGAATCATGATTCGATAACCGTGAATTAGTCTTTAATTAGGTGATTACTCGGACTGATTGAACTTACCTATAACGAGGTTATTTGCAGTATCTGGCTTTCAACACATATTACTGACGTTCTTTTACTAATGCTTTAAGCGATCGTCATCAATTACAATTAAATTTCGGAATTTGTTTAGAGAAAGCGTGTGAACTATTTTCACCGAGTAAAGTCTACCTTCAAGAGTACAGCAACCATAAGAATTGACTACTGAAATTTTCTTCAACTTAATTTTCTTTTCTCCCACCTGACCAGCTGTGATATTTTATTGTTAGGTAATAAAACCATTCCTTTGTTTATTTACCTGTTTTATTTGATTTTTTTTATCGTGACTGAAGGAGAGGCCCATTACAGATAAATCCCGCCTCACAGATGCTCAGGGTAACACTCAGCAAAGTGTAAACAAAAACACAATCATTGTGGATGAGTTATTAACATTATTTCACCTTAATACACAAAGTATAAACAATAAAATATTGGAATTGGAAGTTCTGCTCTCTAAGTTATCTCCGGATATTTTCTGTGTAACAGAACATTGGTTGCAGAATGACAACATTAGAAATTTGAATTTGAATAAATATTTGCTCCAAAATTATTCACCTAAGGAGATCAGTCCAGGAGGAGGAACTGCTAACTTTACCAGAACAGATTGGTCCCGAAGTGGATGCATCACAAAACTAGAGCCCAGGATACCTTGTGCAGAAAAGGAATGTGAATTTTGTGTTTCTGAAATGAGACTGCATTCAATTTTAATAACATTAATATGTGTTTATAGGTCACCAAAAGGTAATATTGATGCATTTTTGTTTAGATTAAATGAAATTTTAAATTCTGTATATTCAACTAATAAGTTTTTAATAGTCTGTGGTGATTTTAATATTAATTGTGCGATGGAAAATGATGCTACTTTTTCTCTGTCACAGCTGTTTGGTTCACGGGGGATGACGAGGGTTACACCGACCTCTGCTACTCGTGTTGACAATATCTTCTCAAATCTGCACACCGAGCAACTTACGTGTGTTGTTCGAAAGTCACACATCTCTGATCATTTTGGACAGGATATAAGAATCAGGGCTTTGATGGTTAAGCAAGGGCAAAAAAACGTTTTTTTTACAGATCAAACCATTGTGAATTTCATAGGTTACCTTAATAATGAGTCCTGGGGGAAGTTTATTATGCAGATGGGGTTGATGGCAGATACGACTGTTTCTGTAAAACTTTTTTTTATTGGTTTGATAAAGCATTCCCAATTTGTACCTCTAGGGTCAAATGCTTATCGGAAAACTGGATAAGTAAAGAAATTAAAAACTGCTCAGAGTATATTAAGGATCTTTATGTCTGGTACAAGCATACAAATAGGAAATAATTAGAAAAAGAGATTTTTTCAGCTTTTTGGACCCTTTATTAAATGATTGTCACTAAATGACCAACGTTTCGGCACTAGTTTGTGCCATCTTCAGAGCTACAATAAGAGAAAAAAATTGTTAAGTATTGATTATTTATGAAATTAAAAACTAACTAGGTTGTACAGAATTATGAGGTATACCTATAGAACACGTTTGGGTTATTTAATTGATGGGTAAAACATGAAAAAACTGAAATTAAAAAGAAAAAGGAGGTCTGTTAAACAAACTCACCCAGCAACCTAGAGTTGGGTTACATACACTATAAAGAAGAAACAAAAATCATACAGAAAATATTTGGTAGATTATAACAGAGCTATAAATCAAAATAAAATCGCAAATTCAAAAATAAATCAAAAACAGTTTGGAATATCTTTAATAAAGTCACTAACAAAAAAAATCTGAAAATAATATAACAATTAAATTAGATAATACAACAATAAATAACCCCTCTGAAATGGTAGAAATATTTAGTCAACAATTTAATCTTTTGACTAATCAAAACAACTTATTCTACTCAAATACAGAACAACATTCCCACAATATTTTTAAATCCCAATTTTCAAAAAAGGTAACCCCAGTAATACAGGAAACTACAGACCTCTAACTTTATTATCCTCCTCAAAAATTTTTGAAAAAGCTCTGTATGACAGAATTTTTGATTTTTTAAAAACGCATGCTCTCCTTTCGGAACATCAATATTTGTGCCACTCAGGTCAACCGAGGTGGCTATATACACAGCAGTAGCCCATATCGTTGGACTGATAGATAGCAACCGTAAAGTTGCTGGTCTTTATTTCGACCTGTCAAAAGCATTTGACATGATATATTATGGCCTGTTGCTTGGAAAACTCAGCTCGGTGGGACTGAGGGGTACATGTCTGTCTCTGAGAGACAGCTATTTGAAGGATAGAAAGCAAGTAATAAGCATCACTCAAGATGGTAAATCCTATTTTTTCAGAACCAACAGTGGTGGCGCAGGGTGTTCCTCAGGGATCTATTTTGAGACCACTTCTCTTCGTACTGTACGTGAATGGGCTCGCGGGAGATCTGTCGGAGGGCCATATATGTGCCAGAATGCTGATGACACATCGGTTATATTGTCGAATACCTCTGTGGCTGGTCTCTCGGGTGCGTGTTCGGGTATAGTGGGTGAGATGAAAGATTGGTGTGTAAGTAACTCGCTGAAACTTAATACAGATAAAACTGGTGTCATACAGTGTAGTAAAATTAAATTAAATGAATCGGTATATGTCAAGGGAGAAAATAGAACCATTCCAATTTCAGAATCCTTTAAGTTTCTTGGGGTACATCTTGATCCATTGCTAAACTGGAAACGGCATTGTAAGATCCTTATTTCCCGTCTAACTAGTAACTGTTCTTTGGTACGCAGACTCAGGGATAAACTGTTGACTGAGACGATTAAACTTTATTATGTGTCATGTATTCAGTCAATGAATTATGGTATCATATTTTGGGGGTCCTCTAGTGAGGCTTTGGGTGTTTTTAGGGCACAGAAGCGCATTATTCGATGTGTTTTTGGTCTCTCACCCAGAACTAGTTGTAGGCCATATTTTGTAAAACTGGGGGTCTTGACTGCGCCATCATTATATTTCTTGGCATTGGTCTTGTTTGTCAGGAAGAAACCTGATCTTTTCCAGAGAAACGAACAACACAATGCAGAGCAGATGTCAATGATTACTAGGGGTCGTGGTCACCTGTGCATTGCTCTACATAATTCAGCTTTTTTTTGAAAGAGGGCCACAGTTCAGGGCAATAAAAGCATACCGCTCGCTACCAGAGTGCATTACAGAGATAAGCAGTATCAAAATGTTTCGAGGAGAAACAATAAAATATCTTCAAGATAAATGTTTCTATGAATTTAATAAGTGGTGAATATTGTAATATAGTGCATTGATATTATCTGGTATCTAGGTAATATTTCTAATTGTCTTTTTATAATCTTGTAGATATAATGTACGTATATGTCAGATATGTCTTTTAATTCTTTGATAATTCTCAAAATGTCTTGTTTTAATGAAATTGCCTAATTCTCTGTCTGTTTTCATTTTAAAATTGTTTAAATTTTACCTTTTTATATTTTATGAATTAAATTTTATATATATTTTATGTTTTAGTTTAATACAAAATTGTATCACAGCACCATTTTTAGATCATTTTGTTGGCAATAAAGGATATTATTAGTATTATTATTATTATTATTATTATTATTAATATTATTATTATTAGAAAGTATCTGTTTCTTTTATTATTTTGCGCTCATATAATTGAATCGTTTCTGACTTACCTTTGATTAATATTTGAGTATTTGTTCATCGTTTACTTTAGTTATCCTGTGATCACTTTTTGAGGATTATCTCATCGACTTTAGTTTTCGGTTAATTTGGAGTACTTGCTTTTGATTTTGATTAATTTCTGGGCAATTATTTTTCCGTTATTGTTACTGATAAATTGTCGGAATATAGATATTTTTAATTTAATTTTCTAACTTATTTTTGTTTTTATCGATCGATTTTCCTGGTAGAAATAAATAACGAATTTTTGGTATACATTTATTTTGTGGCGAAGCCTAAGTTAAAACGAGTTCCATATTTCAACTTTGGGGTAATTCTCGCTTGTGCTGTCTAAAAGCCCGTGGCGCCTTAAATAAATCAACCCGCACCCTACTCTCCGGCACTTGAGCTAGGGCCTAATTTATACGCTCGGCGACAGCTCGTTTTAGTCTACGCATTGACATACTTTATTTCATTCAATAACTAATTTTAAATTCTCAAAATTATTTTTTTTTTCGATTTGAGATTATTCACTCCCAGTTTCTTCTAAGCTAGAGTGAAGGTTTGCGCCCATTAGAAGGGCAAAAAGAGCGTAATATGCTGATTGACTACACGTTCCATAACTTTGGAGATTATGTGAAGTAAGGAAATTGGGCGAAGTAAGTTTGAGGGCGTGGTTTTCTTGCCTTTTTTGGAACAGGTTGCACTCGAGCGACTTTCGAAAAAGATGGGTAAATTCTTTTTCGGTAAGATAGAGAACAAAGTTTGGAAAAAATGGGTGTTAGTTCGTTGGCGGGGTTCTTTAACACGATGGCAGGTGTTTCGACCGATCCTGATGCCTTTTGCGTATCTAGCTCTTACGAATATTACGGTGATGAAACTTGACTTCTGCCATGGTAGTGTTGATGTTCGATATGGTAGGAAGAGTCTTGCCTTGGGGGACGCCTAAGGTAGAGTGGGATGAAAATATTTTGGCGAGCATGTTTGCTTTTTTCCTTGGCTGTAGTCTCCGTGATGCCACGTTCGTCTGTCAAAGGTGAGAGAGACGTTTTTGTAAAGTTGTTGCTTACTGTCTTTGCTACCGACCAGAAATTCCTGGCGCCACTGGGGCATTGCAAAAGTTTATTCCTGATCCTTTGATTGTGTTTGTCCTTAGTTTCGTTGATCACACGCTTGCATTCGTTTCTCGCTTCGAAAAAATAATTGCGATTTTCAGCGGTCTGATTTTGCTGCCAATGCTTCTAGGCTAGCTGTTTCCTACGTACAGCTCTTTCGCATCTTTCGTTGAACCAGGACTTTCCTTTTGACGGTAACTTGATGGAATTTGGGATGTATGTTTCCATTCCTGAGATTACTTGCGTAATCTCATCGCAGCACAATGACTAATAAACGGGTCATCAATGCCAAAGCAGACGTCGAGCCAAGGAGAATCTAGGTTCATATTTTGCGAGGCAATGGTGGATCCTTCTGTATGAGTGGCAATTCACAACCCGTTGTAATAAGTTTGTGGTCGGGAGTACCTAATGGCGGACCGACTGTAATTGTGTACTGGTCACGATTGGTGGTTAGAAAAAGATCCAGGAGGGCGGCGAATTCGCCCCTCTCTGAGATTCAAGTTGGTTCGTCTACAAGTTGAATAAGTCCGCAAATGCTTCAGCTTCTCTACCATCGTTGTTGTCTTGTTCTGATGTTTGAGCCAGTTGGTGTTGTGGGCATTGAAATATCCCAGAACGATTATTTCTGAATTGGAGTGATCGACCTGTATTGAGTCAAAAGTGGTAGTTTTTTAGGACAAAAAATTTTCTCTCGTTTTTGAGAATTTGTTTTTAATTTTAACTGACTGTATCTGACGAGATCATTTAAGGTGACACACTTAGATTTCAAATACGACGAATGGAAGGCTCTTTATCAATTTATTTCTTTAAATACGCACCTGTATTTTTCTTTTCATTTTTTGAAACTTTCGATCTACCAAAACCAATCATAACACTTACCCGTTAGAGCCAACATAAGCTTTCATAACAAAAATGAGATCACTCCATGCCTCTTGCTATTTCAGCTAATTAAGAAATATGTTATTTATACAAGTTCATATTCCCCATTGATTATACTTTCAGATTTCATGATCTTCCGAAACTTCGTGATTTGGAAACATAAGAATTGAGTTCGTTGTATAGGTGTGGGTGGCAATCTTACTAATAGATTATTGTATAGAGGAATTATAATTTGTTTACAAAAACCAATTTGTATTCTAACATTTAAACAACCATATTGTAATCTACTAAAATGTATAAGTTACTAAATAAATATCACCATGTCCTAAGTTTGAACTTGAACTTGGAAATTGTTATACAAACATTAAAGGCAAACTATAAACAACGCGAGCGATTTTGAACCTTATGCAAGCAATGGTCAGCACTTTTTTTAATATAAATACGCTATCGATCCTTCAGTTCGGCAGGCTTTTGTCTCACCTAAAACCAGCTCCCAGGTTAGCTACATAGCTGCTTTCAGGTTTTATTCGCTCCTAGGGTAGCTACATAGCTGCCTTCAGGTTCTAATCCTTTATTCGTGACCCAAACCTAGTATCGGTTACCCACACGGCTGCTGAGTCTAGGGGTTTTATAACCGCAGTAGCAAAAGTCAAATCGGTGATAAGTTTGTCAGAGTTCTGAGAGAGAGTCTCTAAGTAAAGTTTAGTAAAATATTCTAGTGCTCTTAAATAAAACAACATAAAACTCTTAAGAAAAACTATAACTATAAGACAATGACCAAAGACCTATAAAAACCATACCTCAAATCGAGAAAACATGCGCGTCTTAGTAATCAGGTATAATAGAATCTCATTACATTTTTGATCAATAGACATTGTTAAAGTTTTATCATTAATAGACATTGTTATTGTTATAACTAAGCGTGCTTTCTTTATCATCTCTTCTTACCTGACGTAAATCGCCCTCGGACTATGTAAGCTATACCCCTGCACGCTAAGCAATCACGAATAAAACATACAGTGGCAGATGGGGGGAAGCGTTAAGTCTAACCAAGAGACCCCGTCATTGTTCTAATCGTGACACAACTCTTCTCTGAGACGTTGTCATTCTCTTTTTATTCGTGACAATATTAGACTGTTCTGTATGTTACCAAAGGACTGCACAGAAGCAAAATAGCATTGCCAAACGATGTATAAAAATACTATTTAATTTTAGTTCCTTTAAAATATACTTTTCGTTTCTTAAACATATCTCTGATTAAAATTGCGTAGCAATACCTTCTTTATTCAAAGGAAACTTAACCTAAGTTGCACCATTCATATGTAATTTTGAAATAAAATGTGTGTTATATGGTTTCTAGAGATTGCTTTATTGAACGGCAGAACCTTAAACATTATTATAATGATAAGTTCACAATTTGAACAGTCTCGGTATATAAACTAGATACAAAATATGGAATATAAATAACGAAATAATGTATTTGGTAAATATTAAATACGACCTTTCATCCTTATAAAATATTTTGGTGTATACCTATTTTACTATGTACAAATATGATGAAAAAGTGATGAAAATAGTATATAATATTACAACTTTTATGTAATTTGAACAAACAGGAAATGAAAATTGTTGCAATAAAGGTAACTTTTTACAAAAAAAAAATATGAATAAGTTAAAACAGTAGGTCTGATTTCGACTCTATAGTAAAGGTTTGTTTTTTATGCATATATTAAAAGGAATTCCTAAAATACAAAAAACCAAATATGTGAAACAGTAAGATAGAATGGATTTTTTTCAAAGAAATATACTGCATAATATAACCTATCTTTGGGATAGTAGTGATAGTGATGAGGAAGACAATAACAAAACAATCGAATTTGGATTAGTTTATGTAAACAAAAATAATTTTGAAAGTTCATAACTTATATTTAAACACTAGTGAGAGCCATGTTCGGTAACTGTATGTATAATATACATTCTCCAATATAGGGGTTGTTTGTTTTACATTAATACACACTCGCAGAGGCTATAAAATCGTTGAATATTATAATAATAGCAACATTAACCCATAATAATTCCTTCCACGAAAGCTGTTATTCAGAAAATGGTTACATTTTGATATTGAGTGTTGTTTGAATTTAACATATAAAAAATAAAAGCTCGAGCGCTTTCTTTTTGAATGATATCTGCATTCGGATTCTAGGTTAAACGCTGCCAGGGATGCTCCCGGTTTTAAGGGTTTTTTTCTTAGACTATTGGTTTTCTACATAGTCTGTTCGGTATTCGGATAATGCCGATGTTCGGATTACGTTCTGCTGCTAATTATCTGCTAACGGACAATTAGAAAAATTCTGATATCATCAGTCCTATTGGACCCTCTATAGATCGTAGCCATACACTTATTCAATAGACTTTTTTTCTCTTTATTGCAACATATTCCCATGAAATATAAAACACAGTGCGAAAATGTTTTGTACATAATTGCTACAAAGTACAAAAAAAATTAAAGGCCACTCATCTTACGGATTTTGCAAATATTCAACAGTTGAAGAAGAAATGAGCCTAACACATACTGCTTATTAGTATAATAACATATCCCAACATCTGCCAAATTAATTTGATGTAGGTAATGGTAATGTCTATTAATGGCGTTCGTAAATTCAGAGCAGCAGGAAAGGTTCGAATGATCCCTTCTATTATATTAAGCCGTGCTGACACTGACTAAAATCAATATAGTCAATACTTTAAAGGGATAAATCTTTTTAATAGATTAAAAATACAAAAATGTGAACTATGTTGAAATTCTAATCTGAGACACCTTATTGAACTTGGTTAAGATACACCATTTGATAATGATCAATTTAATAATATCTCTTTAACCCGTCTGGTAAGAGACATTCATCATACTTGCAAAATCCGCAAGACAATAGAGAACAACGACCGTGCAAAATTATAGTAGAATAAATATACGTAACGTAAGTAAATCATTTAAAACACCAAAGAAAATATGTTGCCCAATTGTAATTTTCTATAGCTTAAACGTAACATTAGTCAGGAAGTGACAAAAAGGTTTTATTAAACCTCTTTTCACTTGCTGCAAATTAGACTTGGTTATTATTTTATGAAATTTGTCGCAAACGACTGCGTCTTAAAATTAGAGTTCATGAGAGTAATTTTATAAAGATCTCTATCTTTGTATTACAAAAGTTAAAGCATAAACATAATCAGAGGCATTTATTTGGAAAATATAAGAAATTTTATCATATCGTTTTGATAATGTTTTTAATTAATACGTAATATAGTAAATTTAAAAAACAGAATTAAATAACGTTAGCACAAGCAAAATGTTGATGGTATTGACTAAATTAAGACTGATGTTTTTCCATTGGCAAGTAAATGTATTTTATTTGAAATATCAATCTGTCAACCGTTGTAAACAAACGCAGTATACCTAACAATTTTTCTTTTCTTTAAAACTTTATACCTTTTTTTCATTCAATAATAAAAATTTTGGCTGTTTCTGTTAGCTGCAAGCATTTTCTGTGGATTTTTGGAATTAAACCACTGAAGAGTTTTGGGATTGCTGTGAAAATAGTGGATCACTGTGGTGAGGTTGGGAGTTAGGAAGATGTCCAGTACTAAGTGTTCAACCTGTAAAAAAGATGTAACCCCAGATGCAGAATTTGTTGCATGTGATAGCTGTAGGGCTACTAGGCATATTTCCAAGGAGTGCAGTCAACTCTCAGCTTCTGAACTTAGAGCTGTTGTTCTACAAAAACGAGTCATGATGTATTTCTGTGACGATTGTAGAGATGCAAGAGGAAATAAGCCTACTTAGGAAGGACATAAGCGCCCTCCAGAAAGATAGGCAAACCCTTACAGAACTTCAATCTAAAGTGGACATAATTTCCCAATCTACCCAGTCTCTTCAAAAGAAAGTTACTACCTTAGAACGATCAGGTTTAGAGAGCAATGTCAACTCTTCATGTATCCCTGAAAACGTGAACAACCTGTGGTCTGAGTTCCAGGACCGTCAGAATAGGGCCAAAAATGTTATGGTGTTCAATCTTCCAGAGAAGAATGATGATGTCACTGATATAAACTCCTTACGCAAGATTATTACTAACAAACCACCTACAGTTGTAAATTTTTCCAGAGTTGGAAACAGGAATGCCAAAGGTGCTCGTGCCTTAAGACTTACTTTTGATTCCTCTAGTGATGTACAGTCTTTAATAAGACTCCGAAGGAGACTTAAAGGCCATAATGTGTACATAAATTTCGACCTAACCATCAAGCAGCAACAAATTGAAAAACAAGTGTGGGCTGAACTTAAAGAGCGGAAATCTAAAGGTGAGACCTCTTTAAAAGTTACATATTGTGGGGGTGTCCCCAAAATTGTATCAACTCAGGAAAACTAAGACGGAACGGACAAGATTCTCACAAAAACCTTCTAAATATATATTATCAAAATGTACGGGGGCTTCGAACAAAATTTTCTACTCTTTTATGCAATGTGGCCATTAACGACTATGATGTGATTATGCTGACTGAAACTAATCTTAGTACAGACATCTCGGATGGCCAACTTGCTCTGGATAACTACAGAATCTTCAGAAAAGATCGTTCTATTGAAACTAGTGCAAAAAAAAACCATGGGAGGCCTACTAATTGCGGTGCATAAAAAACTGCCAGTTCGTTTAATCCCGCTGGATGCTGTTCTGGAGCAAGTGTATGTTTCTGTTGGAGATCACAGGGCTGAGTGCATTCTTGGGTATGTCTATCTTCCCCCCAATTCTCCTAGTCAGGATTATGTATGTGCTGGTGAATGTATCGACCACATCCGAGATATGTATCCTGATACGGATATGCACATTACTGGGGATTTTAACCTTCCAAAGGCTGAATGGAGGATGCTGGATCCTTGGCTACTCCCTGCACTGATGAATATGTTACTCCTCAAGCTGTCCAGGCCATTGCAGCTATGTCGGACCCTGTGCATTTAATCAACTTTTTCAGTCAAACCATATTCCTAATGCCAATAATGGAATTCTTGATTTAGTTCTAGATTTTAAATTTGCTAAAGTAACAGCATGTGATCCTCTTGTTAAAATTGACAACCACTATACACCTCTTAATTTCCCAATTTTATTATCTAAATCATCATATAATTTATCAGCCCCCAAGCTAATACTTTTTATTTTGATTTTAAGTCGGCCAATTTCTCACTGATAAATGACTATCTGGAAACTATTCAGTGGAAGGCCCTTTTCTGTGATAGGGAGATGCAAGACATAGTGAACATTTTTTATGGTGTCATAAATGAACTGGTACCTATCAAGAAGGTTTCTAGTAGAAAATGTCCTATATGGTTTAGTCAGGGTCTGATTAATCTTACATTTCAAAAAAAATTGGCTCATAAAAAATGCAAATTAAATAATACAGCAGCTAATTATGAGGTGTTTACAAGTTTGAGGTCCCAATGTAAGACACTTTCTAGATACTGTTACAATTCATATGTTTATAACATTGAACATTCTTTGAATAATAGCCCGAATCAGTTTTGGAATCTTATCAATTCCAGGCGTGGTTCATCTTCTATTCCTTCTAAACTTCATTTGGATGATGATGAGTCTGAAATGGGCCCTGGGGTGGCTGATCTGTTTTCTAGGTATTTTAGCTCTGTATACTCTGTGAATCAGTCTGTTTTCCCAGAATAACCTTCTCTAAACAATCTATATGTCTGTGATTATTCAATTACTATATCGGAGGTCTACTCTGAGCTAGCTGCACTGAATATTTCAAAGGAGCTTAGCCCAGATGGTATACATCTCGTATTTTTGAAGAATTGTGCTTTTATTCTGGCATTACCTATTCAAATTATATTTAATAAATCCCTAGATAAGGGTTACTTTCCTGACTTCTGGAAAACCAGTTTTATTATTCCTATTCATAAATCAGGCGATAATTCCGATGTTAGAAATTACAGACCTATCAGTATTATTAGTGTCATTCCCAAAATATTGGAAAAACTTGTTACTAAGTATTTTAGTTCTGTATTTTCCCCTTTAATAATCAATGAGCAGTTTGGCTTTTGTCGAGGCCGTAATACTGAACTAAATCTACTAAAATATTCTTCTACTATTGTTCAGGCCTTAGACACCGAACAACAAAAGACAGCAGGGTCATAAATCAATACCTCACATTGCGCATGATCCAAATTCTACTTGCTAAGAACATGGCGGCCAAAATATAAATGAAACAGCTGATTATTTACACACTCGTTTACCACTGGCAAATTCAAGTAGTGTCTATAGGTTCTACCTACCGTGGAATTTATTAAAAAACATATATTATGGAAAATATGTATAGAAGTTTAAAATAATTAATAATATTAATTTTCTGTTAATAGTTAGGGGCAATTTTATACCAAATTTCTCTTCTATTTGCATTAGACAAATTTTAAGATTGTTCTCGTTGGTTGACATGCTGACGTGCAGTAGTCACTCCATTATAACCCCAGTGTTTACTTCTTTATCAGTGAAAAGTTAGTTTTTTGATTCAAAAGATTGTGAAAGATACACACACTTATTAAATTTTCATCCACGGATTCTGTTTATAATGAGTACCAAGAAAGGAGGAAATTGGTGTGCTGCTAAAAACTGTAGGGCGAATTCCAAGCAGCACAAAATTAGTTTTTTTAGATTTCCATCTAATGAAGCGAGATAAGTAAGTATTCATCACTTCCCTTCAATGTATTTTCCCTTTAACATTGTCTTATTTGTTCATCAGGTGTCAACTTTGGATAAAAAATAGCCAAAGGTTCGATCTGGAAACTAAGACTGCCAATTATTGTCATAATAATGTTAAATTATGTTCATGGCACTTTGGAGATAAGATGTTTCTGAATAATTTAAAGAATCGTCCCCACCATATTTCAATGGCCTAAAGGCAAACCAGTATTACCAGGTAAAAATTTACATGTGCCAACAATTTTTTAGTAACTTGCATGAACTCATATTTGCAAATATTTTTTTGGGATTGTTATTGATAGTGTGATATTTTGTGTATTTGTTGTACTAAGTATTGAAATCAAAGCGAATACCTAATAGAAAAACTACCACAAAATAGATAGGTATCTCATAATTATTTATTTTTAACTAACAAGTGAATGAAATTCTGTGAAAAAAATCTCAAGGCGATTTGTGTTAGGTTTTGCTTCCAACTTAGAATGTTTTCTATAAATAATGTCACTACAGTTTTTTTGTAGGCTCAGAATCTGTAGCAACACTTGCTAGTTCAGAACCGAGTCTAGAACTCTCCCGTAGCACCTTAGTACACCCGACTCCTCCTGATGAACCTGAACCATCAACATCAAATCAATCCTATATAGTTTCTTCAAGAATGACTCAAACACCATCTTCTTTATCCTATTCTTCACCAAGGAAGAGGAAAATGAGAAAGGAGCTATGTAGAGAAAGAAGGGCTGTACATAAACGGACAAAAAAGATGGACAAACAGACAAAGGTCAGTGAAGCACGTGATGAAATTACCTTATTTCATCAATTATGTGACATATATTTATCGCCGACATTAAGTGCCATTAATAAATTGCATCTTAAACTCAGTACAATGAAGTAATGCAAATACCCCACGGAATATAAACAATTTGCATTGTTAATGCATTTTCTTGGGCCAAAATCCTACAGGTTTATCAGAAAAACCCTACCA
>MU183710.1:119209-141489 GCA_016904865.1 Pissodes strobi
CCAATGGAGGTACCAATCCTTTCTGATTTGTGACAAAAATACCACTCTGGTTACGTTGGTCATCTTGAATCACTTGTATTGGACTAGGCATTTGATCAGGATCAAAACGCTTCTGTTGTTGAGGAGGTTGAGAATAACCAACACTTGGTTGCCCCATCAGAGGGTAACCAGTACCTTGCGGCATTGGTCTGGCTTGTGGTTGCACATAGCCAGGAGAATTCAAAGGAGGAGGCATGTGTGGTCCTCATCTAGATGCACTCAATGACATTCCTTGCATTTGATTTGTTATCTGATTTGTTTGGTCAAGTTGCACCTTGACTAGGTAGCTGACCTGGCATAGGAGGCATACGACCAAGGAAAGGAAATATTTGACCCTGGGTTGGTGGTAGATTACTCTGTAATGGCATTTGTGGCTGCATCTTTGGCATTTGACCTTGTAAGTGTGCGAGATTATGCTGCATTTGTGGAACTGCACCATGCATGGGTAGCACTGGTGCAGACATTGGAGACATTAGACGTGTTGAACTTGGGGTTGTTGTGGACCCTGTATATGTGGCATTTATCCTTGCAATGGCGGCATTGGCCCTTGTTTTGGGTTAGGCATACTTCCCTATATTAAGCCTTGTGCCGATGGTGTTGAACTTTGATTGGGCATGGTTGATCCACTGCTTATATATAGGACCCTGTCCAGATTTAAGTTGAGAAGCAGGATTGTTAGTTATAAATTCAATGTTTCCTAAATATGGTTGGTGAGTGGGGCCATTGCTCTTATGTTATATTTTGTAATATTTATTTTATTATTCTAAACCTGCGAGCAGCACATAATTACATTTTGTTTAAACCCTTTTGACAATAAATGAAACTGCATTAAAAGTAAAAAATGGAATATTTACATTTACCAATATTTCGTCGAGAAGATGGGCGCAGTATATGAGTAATATTAGTGATTATTTCCTTCCTTCCTCGTAAAATGAACCAATCAGACAGCCCGATTTTCTGAATAAATTTTGTTTAGATAAGTGATTAATGCACTAGACCTGTTTAAACTTTTATGGATTTAATTTAACTAATTCTGGAAATAATCTAGCCGTATACCACTCAAACTATGAATTTAATCGATTAAACTACGTTCAATATTTCCCGCATGATTTTTCCTTTTCATAGTTTTCGTGATATAATATATGATTAAATCAATTTAGCTATTTTCCATAACTTACTTTTTTCTCATCTAACGTTCGGACCATTTCTTTCGAGGAATTATCGTTTAAATTTAAATATATAAAACAAACAATTTGAATATTAATTATGACCATATCGAATGGTTGATAAATCGTTAAAGGGACCCACTTTTTTAACATTTGCGCTGCGGCCTGTAAAAAGGTGCCTTAGGGTGATTTCACTTTCAAACAACGGCACTTAAGCCTTCAAGCATGTCTAATTAAAAACATATCAGCCAATAATGGAAAACCAGCGTTATTTATTTTTCCTTCATGCAAATTTAGTTTTTCACCCTAAGATACTTTATTATCATTCTGCATAACATTTAAACATAAATGCTACAATAAAGGAGATTGCTTAGGAAAAATAGGTACCTGATTTGGTTTTGAGTATTTGCAAATGACGGGTGAGATGATACACAATGGTTTTTTTTTCACATGATGGTAGTACGGGACTAGGCTATAGATGAAAACTCAGATATTGTCCATAGGAATTACCTAGGAGAAAATATACTGATGGAGTTTGTATTTGTCCTCTTTCGTATTAGGCGAGCTGATACTGAAACAAAAGCTTGAGTAAGATTTATTTTACATATTAAGCAAATGTACATGCTGATTTTTATATATTTTATACCAATAAAAACTTCAAAATAAAAACTAGTGAATTGACTTCCAACACTGTATATTTGTTTAAATCAAATCGGAAGCATCCGAAAATTGCTAATAGAAGCTTAATAGCAGAGTGTAGAATATCTATGGGTCACCTTTGATCAGAAATTATGCCATTAAGATTCTCAGAATTCACAAACACAACAACAACATCATTTATTTTTGATAAAGTTACAGTTTTGGTGGCTTCCTAAGGTAATTATAAGTCGCGTTTACACGCAGCTAGCGCCGCCTTTCACATCTAGTCAGACGTGATTTGTAGGGGCGCATCGCTGACACGCCTAGGGCTAGCTAACCTACCTATAAACCTATCTATGTGCTGTTTATACCACTGCAAATTGCTTCCCCGGGTTACTTACCCTTTAAGCCTGGTTCAATGTGTATTACCGAAAGGCTGATGTAATGCAGGCCTGTTTTGAGTGCTAAATGTGTGACGGTTAGAACAGAGGGAAAACACAATATGAAAAAACCTCTTTCACGTTTCTTTGGCTTTCATGTAAGGGGCATCAAGATGCCCTATTGTGAGGGATGTGTAGCTGGAGATTGCGTATTGGGCATTGCCCATTTAATCAAGGAGCAAAGATTAAGCTAGCTTCGCCAAGATCGCTTTCCAGCGGAGCGCGCAGGACAGCAGACTGGCCTGTTTTTTGTGCTGGTCTTATACTCGCTATGTGCGTTTATTATTGTTCAGACGGCCTTGGGTTCTGGTAAAACAGAGACGTTACCCTGTGTATGGGTCCGTGCTTAGGTTTATTCTGTGGGTCGTAGCGCACATTAGTGGCGAGCCGCGTATACCAGAGTCATTGAACTTGCAGGAAACCTTGTCAATATACTCCTCGACCGTGTCAAGATTCGACCATGAATGCAAGTCCATGACTCTAGTATAGCGGCTCGCCGAGAAGGCTGCTCTTAGGTACCGGTTCTGCATAACCTGCAGTGTCTTTTTGTGCGTACTCCCCACAGAAGACCATACAGGGGCTCCATACATTAAAGTCGGCCTGACAATAGTTCTGTAGATGTTTACTTTATTTGCCGGGCTCAGAAAAGATCTTGGTCTGATGAGCATATTTAAATTTTTTTGGGCAATAGCGTTCTTTCTGCGGATCTCAGTCATATGTCCGGTAAAGATCAGTCGCTTGTCAAATACTATTCCCAAGTACTTTACTTTGTTTTTTACGTCTACTGTAATGTCATGTATCGTAAATGGCGTAATGTCCAAGTTAGTTCTCTTTTTGGTTAGTATTGTTAGTTCTGTCTTTGGGACGTTCAAGTTTATTTTCCATCTCGCATAATATGGGAGAAGGATGTCGAGGTGATCTAGGAGTTTGATTTTTGCTGTCTGCGCGATTTTGGATTGCGAGTAAATTGCCGTGTCATCGGCGTAGAGCACTAAGGAAGTGTTAGGGGAGGAGGGGATGTCTGCTATATAGTAGTTGAATAGTTGTGGGGACAAAACAGTGCCCTGCGGGACGCCGGCTTTTAGCGGCCTCACAGACGAACTTGCCCTGGCTATGCGTACAGAGAGGGTACGCCCGGCAAGGTATGACTGGACCAATGCTGTCAGATACAGCGGGAAGCCAAGCTTCACATGCATCTTGTACAATAGTCCATCATGCCACACCCTGTCGAACGCCCTCTCTATATCCAGGAGAAGCAGCGCAGTGCTTTGACCTCGGTTAAAGGCCTGCACGGTGTCGTGTGCAATCTTCGCTGCAGGCATGGTAGTGCTATGCCTAGCCCTGAAGCCGAATTGCGCCATGGGCAGTACACCGAGTCCATCGGCTGCGCCGCTTATGCTGGCCAAGAGTAGCTTCTCCGCCACCTACGCCATGGTGGGGAGCAGGGAAATCGGTCTGTAAGAGTCGGTTTGCCTCGGATCTTTGCCTTGCTTATGGATCATCATGATCTCGGCATGTTTCCAAGAGGATGGGAAATGCTGTAGGCGAATGATGGCGTTTACAATGTGCATGAAATGTATGAGGGATTTCTTCGGAAGATTCCGAAGAGTTAAGTATGGCAAGGTATCATTCCCAGGAGCTTTATTTCGGGGCAGGCGGTTTAATATAGTCCTAATCTCCCCCGGGGTGACAAGCAGTTTGCTCATCGCCGGCTGCGGGATAGAATATTTTCGCGCTTTCAATTTAGATGCTATATCAGTAATGCTAGTGTGCGCAGGGATGGTATCGGGCGACTCCCTATGGAGCCCCTCCAGGCAATCAGCGAAGGCCTCTGCTTTGCCCTCGTCACTCATAATATCGTTCGTTTTGGCGGATAGCCGGCATGGGCGCAGAGGCTCCTCTGACTTTCCTGGCCAGGCTCCACAGTGAGCCGTCCTGAGCATTTAAGGAATTTACATACTGCATTCATTTATCAGTCCTGTACCCGCTTATTTGGATTTTGATGTTATTAGTTAGTTCATTCATATGTAAATAGTCGATTCTGGCATGATACCTTTGCTATCGGCGCCTAATGGCGTTTCTAGTCCTTATTTGCATAAGGATATGATCTGGGAGGGGTCTGCAGGGCGCTCTTTCCTGACAGAGTAAACGAGTGTATCACGAATACGCTGGGTGTTTAGGGTAAATGATTGGACTTGAGCCTCTAGTTCCTGGATGCTGTCTATTTGGTCGGGAATCACCGTTGTTTCGTTCAACCTCCGCCTGAACTCCCCCCAATCGAGATTCCTGTATGACATTTTCGTCTCGCAGGTCTCTGGCCGCCTTGGTTCAAGGCAAATCACGATTGGGAGGTGATCAGAATTCAAGTCATTTACCGCCTGAAGCGGCGGGACGGCAACGATTCTCTTCGTAACAGCAACATCCAGGTAGGAGGGGGTAGGGGCCCAAGCTGGGTAGAAAGTTGGAACTTCAGAGCGGTGAAAAAGAAGATCTGGGTTATTCTCTATTGCGCGGTACATTATTTGGCCTCTGGCGTTTGTTGCTCTAGCGCCCCACACTACGTGCCGGGCGTTTAAATCGCCAATCAACAGGGACCTCCTGTTGTCCGGGAAGAAAGCCATGAAGTCATCATAGGTAAAGTCAGCGAGCGAAGGAACGTAGGCCCCCGCGATACGCAGACCGCTCTCGGTCTGAATGCAAACGTGTTCTGCTGCCGAGCGAATGTCATGGATCCTTTTAAAGGGGATCGACCTACGTACCAGGTAGGCCACGCCTCCTCCGCGCGGATTGGGCCTATCAGATCTCTCGGTCTGATAACCCCGAATCTTCAAAACAAACCATGGGTCTATGCGGGTTTCCAATAAAAAAATAACCGAGAAAGGATTATCATGCACAAATTGTTTAAACTCGCCCAATTTGTGCCTGACTGAATTACAATTTCAACTACACACTTGAAATATGGAACAGACATCTTATATGTTATATTTTCCGATTTCCTCGGTGAAGAATTTCACCGTTGCTTGAACAATGGTAATTTTATCACCATTGCACGCCTTGATCATTGAGAGAAACTTGTCTAACGCAAAAAAACAATTCGTTGATATTGACTAATGAATTGATTTCGTTAATTGTGTCTGAAAGCTTAAGAAAATTGTTGTTTAACCTTTAACCCACCATGTGGCGTCTCACAGACTTCCCAATAAACTAATCGCGCTGTATATCCTCAGTGAGATCGCCCCCCGAACTTGTCACACCATCTAATCTTGCTTCAATTGGCCCACTAGCTATGACCCGTTCGGCATTATTTGATGAATTTTTTTAAACAAATTATCAGAGTAAACGTATGAGACGTAGTCTGTCAGCCTATACATGGTGATTTGTGTGATTTAAATTGCATGAGGTTATATGGCCGGTCCGTCAAAAAGATTTTGTTTTGGTGATAAAAAAAAAATCAAGGACACTTCTATAGTGGTTTAGTGATGATGACATTGAAGCTAGTGGCATTATGTGTACAGTGTAGAAAGGCAATTTGCTTAAAATGCTCGAAACTATTATGCAACACACGTATAAATAAAAGGAATATTTAGCTCTTGCTGAAAAAAAAATTTCATGTTTAATGTCATTTTTGAGTTATGTATATTAAAACAATGCTTTCTGAACAATTTGGCACCAAAAAAGTCAAAGATGCAAAAAAAAATTAACAATAAAAAAAAAAATTGAAACTGTGTTCATAAAATTAGCCAGTAATTTTGTATTATTATTTTTTTTAACACTAACAGATAAAACATATAATTTTTAAATTTATATTGTAGCAAATAGCTACATTTGTTACTCCTGTGTTCTTAAAACATAAATTTTCAAAAAATTGTTGTTTTTGCTGTTTGCAAAGTGAGTAGTCTGTTAGACACCACATGGGTGTATGTGAAAAAAAAACTCACATGGTGGGTTAAGGGTTAAATTAGTATATGCGTTTTGATTTGAATTAATATTAGGATTTACAGGCAATTTTGCAGTGGTATTATTTGCACTTACATTTTGTTTAGGATTAAGATTCGCGTCTCGGTTTTGGGGTGGTCGGCTCCTCCCAAGAGTGTTCGGGAACTGCTCGTCGTAGGTCTGTCTTTCGGTCCGGTCTTCTTCCCGTACTTGATGGTGGCTCTTGTTTGACCGGGTCAACTACGGTTTACTGATTCATAAGTTAACGTTACTGGGCTTTCAGAATCCTTTTTTGGCTTTTGTTCGGTCAATGTTGGTGGGGAGATTTCAGGCAGTTAGGGTCAATGTTGTGACTTCTGAGGAGTTTCATGTCCCGTCAGGTGTTCCTCAGGGATCGCACTGTGGACCTATACTTTTTTGTATATTTCTGATGGACTTGGTTTTCGATCTACCATCATGCAATTTGCTTGAGTTTGCGGATGATATAAAATTCTTTTTCCCTCTTTGTTCAGTTGAGGAGACTGATCTTTTCCAAGATTATATCAATGTCTTTTGCAACTGGTGTAGTACAAATAAGATGGAACTTAATGCAATTAAATGTTATAAGGTAACTTTTTCTAAAACTAAGAATCCAATAGCTGTTCATGATTATAAAATTAATAACATCAAAATTAGCTCCAAAGATGAAATAAGGGATCTGGGAAATTATATGGATAGTAAATTATCCTTTTCCAGCCATATAAATATGATTATTTCGAGGGCAATGAGGATGTTGGGTTTTGTGCAAAAATCAACAGTTGACTTTTCCATAGACACATTCAAGATGCTATTTGTTAGTTTGGTAAGACCAATTCTTGAATATGGGTCCATCATATGGTCTCCCTCTTATAACTGTAATATAAAACAAGTAGATGGGGTCCAAAATAAATTCCTTAGAGTATTGGCATTTAGGTGTAGCTATCAGAGGGAAGATTATAAATATGTGGAATTAAGGCAAGAATTAAACTTAATGAGCCTGGAATCTAGGCGTAAACTCCTTGACTTGTGCTTTCTACATAGAGTTGTTAACTCGGCAATAGATTGCCCTGAACTTTTGGCTTACTTTAAATTGAAAGTTCCATTCAATAATAATCGAAATAATCAACAAATTTTCCATGTTCCATTTCATCGTACTAATAATTATGGCATGAACTCTCCAATAACCCGAATTTCAAGATCTGCAAATGGGGTTCTTTCTAAAGGTGAAATTAATATATTTGGATCTTCACTTAATTGTTTTAGGAACCATATTAAAAATCAGTTAGGTTTTGATTAACTCGTTATGAAATAATTTAGGTGATAATTGTGTTCCTGTTATTAAGTTTATTCTTATATATTTAGATCTTATTGTAAAATGGCCTGTCTGTAAATAAATAAATATCTATGTATCACATTATTTGTAAAATAAACTCTAAAGTGGTTGCCATTTGCAACCCTCAGCAACATTCCTTATTTTTCAAATAGCATTCTATATCTTGAGATTAGTTTGGTGTTTTTGTTTATAATTCATTTTATTCTACGGACCAGGAAATCGTAATTTACGGTTTTTGTATTCGTTACTTTTCCCTGCCCCGGCACAGAGTAAAAAAAAATCGAGGGGCGAAAAATTGTCAAAATAAAATGAAAAAAAAATTAAACTAATTACAAGAGTAATTATTGTTTTTTTTTACAAAGTATATTTTCTATTACTAACCGTAGAATAACGTATTAAAACATTTTCAAGGTGATAAATAACTTTTTCTCTACTTCCCCCTATAAGTCATTATTATTTACCTACCTTTTTGCCCAAGTCAATAATAGCGGCCTTTGGCAACTAATTATTCACCGCCTATCAAATTTTTGAAAGCAGGCGAAGTTGACAATCAATAACCCGCGAAAAATGTCTACACATCAGAATCAATGTAGGTATCTGAGCTGTTTATTTTACAAACAATCCAACAAAAATATAATAAGGTATTAAAGCGTTCAATAATATCTGCTACTTAATAACAATGATATGATTGCGATATAAATCATCCAGTTAAATTAGTACCTGCAATATCTTGAGCAGTGACGGGTCTCTCAATCACTCTTTCCAGGACTTCTATCCAGAGATCTCTGTCGACTTCTGACTGTGCGGATAGATTATAGACCCTATCAGGAGTTGTTAGCATGAAGGAGAACCCTTGGTTCTTCACTCTCATTGGTACCCCCAATTTGATGCCATATCCGTCGGACATGTGACCTAAATGAAAATAACGGGTTACACAAATAAAAACAAGATTATAATTTTCGCACTACTCCGTGTACTACTATGTCCTAGTTACTAGGGGATATAGTAGAGTGTGTCTATTTTAATTTGCACACAAATCCAAGCCACTGTGCTACAATACAATTATTGTCAAATTGATAAGTTTTATAAAAAATATACTCATGACATACATACCAATGAAAATTTCCCCTTTAGGATTTGCATCCATAGGATCATCATGGTACATTAATTTTCTATTGTCCAAGGCAAACCATCTTTTTTTGAAACCATCAGTAATTCGCGGCCCAGTTTTCCATAACCACCCTTCTTTGGCAAAATCTTCAGTTAGGAAATTGGCTAGGTCAGATTCATTGACTGATGGATAAGCGACCTAAAATAAATTTAGCTTTACTAAATGCAGCAAGAAAAGTTTCAGGAGTTGTCAGTTCAGGTGAAAATCAAATTGTTAAAAATAAATTAAATAACTTGACTGAATATTGACAGAAACAGATTGGCGCAACTATGAATCGATCTGTTATAAAATATGTACTAATACTACGGAATTAAATTCCTAGTTTTATGTTGTATTTTACCCCACAATAGACACCACTGCGGATGTCGGTTGGAAAGTTCACAGTAATTAGAAAAAGGTCCTACCTGAAGTCTATGCAATTTGGCGCACCTTATTGCCATATACCAGTTTGTTATCACTTCCCCTTCATCATGGTAAACATAAATATGTCTAGTTGTGCCATCTTTAAGAAAAGTTATCTGAAAACATATAATATATGTAGAATAGCAGTACAAAATTCGTTCAAATCAGGATACTTTTACAGCCAATCCAGCCCTTTCAAATTAATAATTTGGAAGTCATTACTTCATAAATTGATGTTTACTGAAACATTATTATTTATTTATTTATTATAAACGTTAGTAACATTTTAAAGGATTACAGAAAAATTCTTATCCTAAGATTTTCTTACGAACTAAAAATTTAAACCTAGATTTACTAGTATCAAAAACATCAATATGTTCAAATGTTTATTTATGTGCATTGAAATTCTACTTATTGGACTAAACAACATATACCATGTACGACAGTTGGGTATATGAAGAAGAGAATGATTACAAGTCTGTCGAGCTGGGACATGAAGGCCAAATAAAGACAAGCATTCAGGGCTTTTAATGAAGCCATTAAGAACATTAAAAGCAAAACAGACATCATAATATTATCTTCTTTTGCTGAGCTCAGGAATATCAAGGTATATCATAGTTTGCTCAACATTAAGTAAAATACCTTGACACAGTAATTTGTATTTACAATATTTAACAAATTTGTATTGTACCATCTCTAGGCGGTTTGCATGTACCTGATAATATGGTGACCAAACAATGTTTGAGAATTCTAACAGTGATCGGACCAAAGAAGTGTACAAAGTTTTGACTGCAAGTATATTCATAAAATCCCCACTACCTCTTTTAATGAATCCAAGCATTCTATTAGCCCTCCCAATGATACTGTCGAAGTGATCCGTAAACGTAAGCTTTGTGTCAAGGTAAACACCAAGATCCTTGACTACAGATACTTCAGAAAGAGTGGTAGTATTGACAATATATTGAGCCTGTATTGGTTCCATTAATCTGCTAAAGCGCATAAAATAACATTTGGACACATTTAGATACATGTTGTTTTTAAGACACCAATTGGAAATTGTATTCAGATCAGTTTGTAATATAGTTAGGTCTTGTAAAGATTTTATGTGACGATAAAGTTTCAAATCATCAGCAAACAGCAGGATAAAGGATGTTATTAAATCAATTAAGTAATTAATAAATAGACAAAACAAGAGAGGATCCAGATGCGAACCCTGAGGCACACCAGAAGTTACCTCAATGACTCTAGATAAAAAACCATTTAACTTCACCTGCTGTTTTCTATTAGATAAATACGACTCTAACCATGAAAGCAAAGGTCCCGATATATCATAATGAGAAAGCTATTTAATAGAACTTTATGACTGACTTTGTCAAAAGCTTTACTGAAGTCTGTGTAAATTGCATGTATGTACCTCTGTGCCATTTGCAAAACATTCATTTATATAATTAATGAAAAGAAACAAATTAGTATCTACAGAACGATCCGAAATAAATCCATGTTGTAAGGTTGTAATAATATTGGTAAAAACCTCGGCTAAAATTTTCTCAATACAGTGTTCAAACAGTTTAGGTATAGCTGATAAGATACTAATTGGTCTGTAGTTTTTGACATCGTTCTTTGAGCCAGATTTAAAGATAGGACATACATATGACAATTCCCAGACCCCAGGAAAGATGCCAGAGCTCAAAGATTTTTGAAAAATATGGTATAAAGGAAGATACAATGAAGATGAACAGTATTTGAGCACCTTGTTAGGAACCCCATCAGGACCCGGACCCACAGTGACGTCTAAATCATTCAACGATTTCTTAATATCAACAGCGTTTAAGGAGACCTTGGAAATGTGAGAAGATTCATAATTTTTGTCAGTGCTTTGGTCTTGTATTGAGACATTATACACTGATGCAACAAATAAGTTGGCTATTTCAATACCATTTGATGCACTTTCCGCATCAAGAGACATCACTGAAGGAATAGATCCATGGTTGGTCTGAGAACGCACAAATTTCCAAAAGATTTTTAGGATTATCATTAATGCTACATTCTGTTTCAGTTATGTACCTTTTATAACATTCATCAGTCAAAGTTTTGCACTGCCTACGCAATAAGTCGAAAGTACAATAATCAGCTGGGAGGCCTAATAGTTTGTAAGTTTTATGAGCAGTCTTCTTTTTAATAATAACAGCTTTTAATTCGTGTGAAAACCATAATGGAAAGTTGCTTGAATGGTGCTGTTTAATGGGTACATACATATCAAAACAGTCAAAAAGAACACTATACAAATTACTTACAGTTACTTCTAAGTTTTCATCCATAATATCAGACCAATGGACGGATAAAAGGTGATTATTTATTAAGTTAAAGTTAGCAGAATTAAAGTCGTAAAAGTAAGTATTTGAATACTCTAAGTATTTGGTATTTTTAGACTCAACAATTATTTCTAAAGCTGGATGGTACAAATCACACTTAACTAGTTCTAAACATTTATTGATTGAGACAATATTGAAATTTACAAAACACAAATCAAGAATTGAAAGATGGTCGTTTAGTATACTATTGTATTGAGATAGACCCAAATAAGCAGTATAGTCGCACAATAAAGTTTCCTTATCAGTTCTTACGTTACTGGGTTTAAGACCTTGATAATCATCGGCACATGACCATGAGATACCCGATAAGTTGTAATCACCCATCACACACACATTATCAAAATCTTTACATGCAGATGAAACAGATTTGAGATGATTTTCTAAGTATGATATGCTTACATATGAAGGAATGTAAACACACCCAACACAGTAGGTCAAATCACCGCACTTAACCGATACCCACGTTTCTTCAAGCGTTGGATTGGTAACTGGAAGTCGGTGTGACTTCAAACGACGGTTCACCGCCAGGAGAACTCCACCTCCAGAACTTTTAGCACTGTTATCACTGTTTCTGTCAGTCCTGTACACAACATATCTTTGATCGAAGAATTCAGCATCTTGGATGGTTGGATCCAACCAGTTTCAGTAAGTGCAATAATCGAGTATGATTCAGTTAAAACAGAGAGAAAGAAGTCCTTTAGTTTTGTTTTAAGACCTCTAACGTTTTGATATATAATGGAAATAAAATTTAATTCGGTATCCTTTCCATGTCTAGTTGTCGAAAATATGCTGCATTGGAAGGTCTAATAGAACGACGTGGGCGGAACTCTTTGACTGCTGTGCCAGCAGGCCACAAGTTAAGATCCAGCAAACCTTTCAAAAGTGACTCCTTTACACCGACCTTGAATGAACTGACATCCTCATTTCTATCCAACAAAACGCATTGGACATCCTGTATACATAACTGATTTTTAATGTACTCAGTGATTTGCTGTTCGGTAGTATTCGGGTCGCACCTGCCGATATAGAGCCATTGACGACGTGGTGCGAATAATGATTGGTTGCTTACTAAGTCGGTCTGGTTTAGCATGAAGATTGGAATTTGAACCATGCTTACCCTGGTTACTAGGACGGGCCGGTTTTAAAGCTGCTGCAGGTTTAGAGATTAACTTTCTGCTAGTTTCACGTTGAGCAAGATTTATATATTTGTCAAGAGTGTCCTAGGTTGAGGCCCGCAGTAATGCATGTGAAACATTTTGCACAGACACTGGCTCCTTGGTTTTAGGATCAGATTCAAGAAGTTGTTGTAGCTTGATTTCAAAACTTGATAACTTAGATTCAAGCTGCATGTTCTTAATCTCTAGCTCATAGATCCTTTTTTCATGGGCATTAGAATCAAGATATACATTGACCTGCGTTGGAACACCAAAAGCCTCAAGCTTGGAAGTGAGCGAGTTGGAAATGGTTTCACAAAAAGTCTCACATACGTTTTTTAGTTGAGTTTTCGCATCATTTAACCAATCAGTAGATAAGACTTGTGGTTTCGTAACATTGGGTAGACAGGACTCACAGGCAAATAGCATAATTCTAGACTTCATTTGTGTAACCTGCGCTTCAGATACTGTGATTTTGGAGCAGGACAAGCAATGAGCATTATTACAAAAATCACAAATGATTTTGAATTTAATTTCTTTCTCTGAGAGGACAGCATTACATTTGGAACATGACATCATTAAAAGTCTAAAACTTTTAAATTCGTTGGAAAGACCAATAAGTTCCAGCACTCTAAACTCGTTGGCTAAAAAAATGCGTGATACTGAAATTATATGGCCACTTATGGCGACTATGTAGTTTTAGAGGATTAGATTACTAGCTTTGCAGTGCTCAGCATTTATTATATTATAAATAGGCAGAGATAAGAGTGTGCATTTAGGTCATAAGCAAGCTTTCAGTGTAGAAGGTTAATACATTGCTACTTGTATCTTTTCTTCGTGTAACTAAAATAAAGTTTTTAAAAACGAAGTAAACAAGATAGTAAATATATTTCTGATAAGCTCGTAAATATAAATATTTCGGTTTTTGTAGCCTGGAATTTCAAACTGTTATTGGGGATTTTGGTATTTCTATTGTTCTACAAAGAAATTGCGGTAAACAAGTACTGTAATGTGACCAAAAAGAATAAGACCAATGTGTAAACATTCCCAAGATGCACTGCTAGTGAAAAAATCAGGAAAATTAACACAGGTTTACTATTGATAAACAGAGAAATTCGCGGATCAGATATTCGCCGTGCGACCGTGACTAATATTTTATGTTTATGTTTATTATGTGATGGAATAGATGACAATGAACTTGGTTTATCGCAGTTTAACATATATCGGGGTGACAGATCTAGCCTAACAAGTGCAGCGAGGAGACTTTGAGGTGTTCTAATAGCTGTGAAAAATGGCATTTCTTCTGTGTTGGTACATGCATCTTGTAACAATATTGAATGTGTTTTTGTTCAAATTTTATGTGGTAAGCAAAGATGTCTGCTAGGTTGTGTTTATCTACCCCCTAAATGTTCCCTCAATCTATATGAAACTTATGTTTATGCAGTAGAATCCATTTTGATGGAAAATGAATATGATTTAGTTGTTTTGTGTGAGGATTTTAATCTCCCAAATGTAATGTTAATGTTAATAGATGTTTTATTGTCAAAAAATTTTCCAACTTGTAGACAAAGCTAGAGTACAAAATATACAAAACACATAAAAACACAAATAGAAATATACAGTAGAAAGAAAAACCTAACTATACAAAACTTTATACAATTGTGCAAATTGTACGAGGTCAAAATATTATTTAAAATGTTAAATATCAAGAGCTAGAGTACAAAACATCCAAAACATATAAAAAAAAACATATAAAAACACAAATAGAAATATACAATAAAAAGAAAAAGAAAAACCTAACTATACAAAACTATACAATTGTACAAATTGTACGTGGTCAAAATATGTAAAATATTAAATATCAAAATATTTAACATCAAATCCTAAACACTAAACACCAAGCATTAAACATGAAATCATTAAACCAGTGTGTAAGATGCTCAAAATTAAGTATTAATTTAAAAAAAAGTCGTTGACTGCGTATAAGGCTCTCTCCAGTAAGTATAATCTCAAAGCTCTGCGAAATGCGGGAAAGGATGTTATTGACTTCAGTTCAAATGGTAGATTATTGTGCATTTTTTTTTGCATTGTACAATATAGAGCTTTTAACTAACTGTGAGCGTGGGGTTGGCAGATAAAGATCATGCTCCGTATTCCTAAGTGGATAGTTGTGAAATGGTCTATCTGGAATGGCAGATACATGCTTGCGAATTAAGCAAACCGATTCAAATATGAATAAGGAAGGAAGAGTTAATATTTTAAATCTTTTAAAGAAATCCTGGCAGTGAGTTCTACTGTTTAGTCCCAGTGAATATCGAACAGCTCTCTTTTGTAGTTTGAAAATACGCTCAAATTGAGTCGCACAACACGTACTCCAGAATGGAAGGGCGTATCGCAGGTGCG
This sequence comes from Pissodes strobi, assembly GCA_016904865.1. Classification (NCBI taxonomy): domain Eukaryota; kingdom Metazoa; phylum Arthropoda; class Insecta; order Coleoptera; family Curculionidae; genus Pissodes; species Pissodes strobi. Next base: position 134,283 of record MU183710.1, read on the forward strand.
ACTCAAAAAGGGCATAATAGACTGTTCTAGCAGTTGACACGCTAAGTTCCCTGGAAACAGTTCTTAAAGCAAAACAGGCAGAACTTAATTTTTTTGATAAGACATCGATGTGCAAGTCCCACTTCAAATGGCTGTCCACAACAAGCCCCAAAAATTTCACAGATTCAACGACGTCGATAGTGGTGTTATTAAGTACAAAAGATTGCAACGTACTTTTATATGACAAAACTTTAGTTTTAGAAACGTTGAGGCACAGGAGATTAGAATCACACCATGACTTAATGGTGATTAAGTCACTAGATACAGTTCTATGAAGCGCCGTAATATCCGGATTGCTCCAAGTGAAACTAGTATCGTCCGCAAAGAGACAAACTTTACCGCTAATGTCCAGACAAGCAATGTCGTTGATAAACAGCAGAAACAAAATGGGGCCTAGTACTGAATCCTGGGGTACTCAACAATCTATTGGCCTGCAAGAAGACATCGACGTATATCGAAGCTGGCTGCTGTTGTTGAGATACGACTTAAACCATTCGAGAGGCACTCCTCTGAATCCGTAGTACTGCAATTTGTCAATTAAGATATTATGATTTACACAATCGAAAGCTTTAGAGAAATCACAGTAAATGGTTGCTGTAGAGTGATGGTTGTTCAGGTTGGAGTATACATAATTAAAGAGGGAAAACATAGCTTCATCTGTGCATTTGTTACTTAAAAATCCAAATTGATGGGTAGTAAGTATTTTATATTTAGAGAGAAAAAATAGAAGCCTTTTTTTAACTAATCTTTCAATGATCTTTGATAATGTGGGAAGTAGTGCAATTGGGCGATAGTTCGAAGCTTGGTCTTTATCTCCTCCTTTATGCAAAGGAATAATTATTGCCGTCTTAAGACAGTTTGGAAAAAGCCCATTTTGGAATGACTTGTTAATTAAAGCAGTAAGATGGTTTAATGTGCATTCCGGCAGGTTTGAAAACATTTTCAGAGTAAGCCCATCAGTCCCAGATGAGGATTTGTTTTTAATGTCTTTAATTGTGCTGCGAAGCTCAGCAAATGCTACAGGCGTAAAGAAGAAACTGTGTAAATTCACATTAGCATTAGAGAGATATGAAAGTGGATCATGAGAAGGAGTTATGGTGCTCATCAAATATTTAGCCACATTTACAAAGTAATTGTTTAGGTTCTCAGGTGAATTAGCGATAGTGCCAGACCAAGAAGCCTTATTCCTTAAGTCATTCACAATAGACCATGATTCTTTAGCAACGTTACCGGATTTAGCCAGCCTCTCATTATAATAAATGTCCTTGGCAGCTTTTATAGTTTTATGATAGACTTTCCTGTAAAGTTTCACGTAATCATGGAAGAAGACGCTGTCCGAGTATTTTTTTAAGTGAGATAATGAACGCATGTTCTTTGCAGATGTGCGTAAGCCTTTAATTGACCAGGGGTTATGTTTTTTAATTTTGATAGGCCTAAGCGGAAAGGATTCGAACGTCAGAGTAGATAAAGTTTTTATAAATCTAGAAAATTCGGTATCGATATCATCAGAGGGGACAACCCAGTCAGTTGTTAGACATAGGTGCTTGAAATTTAGAAAATTTTTGTCCGAAAATATACGGCATAATTTGCGTGAAGCAATTTTGTATTTGGATTTTACCGAAAACTCTGTTAATACTGCCTCATGATCAGAGAAACCCGAGTTAAGAACAGCACAGTCAACGAATTCTGGATCAAAAGATGACACGACATAGTCTATAGTACTAGAACTAGTTTTAGTTATTCTAGTTGGTGAGTTAATATGCATGATTATACCAAAAGAGTCGAAAATGGACCGAAGGGATTCTTGAGCAGCACACACACTGGAAAAGTCAACATTAAAGTCGCCACACAAAATTAATTTGGTTCTTAAAGGCAGGGATTCAAGCAAGCTCAGTAATCTTTGACTGAATGTATGCATGTCAGCGTCAGGTGTTCTGTAAATACAAACAAGATAGAGGTCGTAAGCATTATGATAGACGATAGAAAATTCAAATACTTTCTCACACAATAAATTATCGAACTTAGTTACTGCCGAAAAGTCGTTGTTAGTAGACATTATCATAGTACCTCCATGAGATAAATTACTTCTATTAAATCTAGTTACTGTAGTATAATTTTTGACAAACACAGGTTCATCAACATTTAACCAATGTTCAGTTATGGCAATGATTTCTGGAAAATTAAGCTCTTCTAGCAATAGAAACAATTCATCTGTTTTGTGTCTTAAGGACTGAATATTAATAAGAAAAACACTAAGCTTGCCATCATCCAATTTTTCAGAGGGTGCTTGATCCTCTGTTCGCGTCATTCTATCTAAAAATTCTTCCGCCTAATCGGAGAGCCAGTAGCAAAATAATTGCCATGACTTTCCCTAACCATCTGAAGGTGTTGAAGTCTCTCCGATGAAAAGAAAGACCTGAAGGCAGATAGATCCGTATCAACCTCAGCCGAACCAATACCGTAGGTGTCGTGGAAGCGATAATATAACTTACGCAAGGAGTTCACGTCATCAGGAAGTCCCTCCGAAGCTAGAGCTAATTTGATGCTGGTGTTGGTGTGCCCTTCAAAACACACACTGGAGGGTTGGTCATGGAGATAGGCAAGGAACAGCCGAAGAGCCTTTAATATGGAGGGGTCTCTCAGCCTAGCCAGCAAATAACGTCCATTAGACGCATCCGAATCTCGCGACAGCCGCACTATAGGTGGAGTCATCGGGTCCAGATCCAGCCCACTACCCCTCTTCGCACTTTTCTCCACAGCAACCTGCAAATTCTCCAGCGCAAGAGACTTAATGGCAGCCAAAGCTTCCTTGTCAGAGCCAACCCCAACAGACCTCACCCGTCCAAGTATATGTACAGATGTTGAATCAGAGCGTGGTGGTAGGCTTCGGCCGTCCAAAGTGTCTGGTACAAAATGTTGATAGTCAGTGGACAAAGTACTAGCTGCAGGCGGCGATACCTTTAAGGGTGTTAAGGATGAATTGGCAGTGACTATTTCAGTACTCGGCGGCCACATACTTATGTCCTTAAGCTGCTTTAGGTGGCTTTTTTTCTGTACACCAACCTTGAAATCGGAGTGAGAACAGTCCTTATTCTTCAGCATTGGAAAGCATCGGATAAAGTCAGTAGTTCCAAGTTTTTCTTTGAAATAGTGTGCAAGCTGGTTTGCTGTATAAGGTGGTGGGATCTTGGACACTACCACATAATGCCAGTCTTCTTTTATGGAGGATATGTGATGTGTGGGAGCAATGACTTTAGGAGAAGCAATAACCACTGTGTCATGGTTATCTGTATGGTCGGTCTGAGTCGAAATCGATTTTTTTATTATTGGTGGGTTACTCCCAATAATTGGTTTCTCCTTGGCAGCCAACTTTTCTATCGTCAGTGCCATTTGATTTACACTTTTTCGCATATCGCCCATTTCCTTCAATAACTCTTCCTTTGATGAGTCGTGAATCTGAACTTTAACAGACTCATCATGATTGTCCATAAAAATAGATGACAGATTGAAAATATCTTGTTTCATTTCCTTAATCGAATGGAATAAAGTTTCTTGTCTATTATCAGAGAATCTGGTATGAAGGCTATAAATGTCATCTATTTTTTTGTATAAAATTTTCCATTTGGAGTCATGGTTACTTAAGATGTCGTAAATTTCAGAAATGATTGGAAGGAGATCATTGTTCTTCTTTAGACAGGTTCCCAGAGCTTCGACATTCTCCAGAGAGATCTGCGATCCTTGTAGCTGTGACACCTTATCGTGAAGATATCTTAACGTAGGAGAGTCACAAACACTGCAGAAAAATCTAATATTGTGGTACTTTTGTTGGTAGAGCACCTTTGTTATTGCCTTATCAAGCCCAGTACAGGTCATACAAAAATTCCGGCGACACTCCCCACTACAGCGAAGTTTTTCTGGCAGGAATCACACTTAAACTCAGCCATTTCGATATGAGTGTTTGTTGATTTAAGATAAAAGTCAATGGCAGTTGAACAAAGTCAAGTTTGTCCAAACACGAACCAATAACAAAACAGAAACTATAAATTAGTCAGGAAATACACGCACACACAAGCGAACGCACGCCGCGCGCCGTACGGTTGAAGTTCAATAATTTTAAATAAAGGTAAAGGTCAAATAGCAGCTAAACAAGGTCAATTTTAGTCAAACAGGAAAGCGCAAACTAGCACGTCGACACAATATCAGAACAAAACAGAACATCAAAACAAATCAAAACAAAACAAACAATTAATACCGGCAGCGCCAATGAAAAGCGGAAACACGACCGTTCTGTATGACTGCTGTTTCGATGTACAGTGGGTAAATGATGACTATGGTTCAAGACCTGTTGGTTCAATTACAGACAGAGTGCAGTGTATAGCCGATAACTTTGCTTTTTATAATCTGTTTCAGACAAATGGTATACCTAATCATAAAGGTGGGTTTTTAGACCTTATCTTTTGTAATAATACCTTAAATGTAAAGATAGCTGATCAACCATTATTAAAATGTGACAGCTATCATCCAGCTCTTACTTTTACTTTATCTATTTCTGCCTATGTACCTTTTAAACCATTGCCTTATGATTATTTCTTTTACGATTATAAAAATGCTGACTAATGAAATTTTGGGTTCGTACCAATGGAATTCTATTTTAGATAAGAGCGATATAAATAAGTCGGTTTGTGTTTTTTATGAAGTCTTGACTTTTTGTATAGATAACTATGTGCCAAAATGCAGATCCAAAGAGCCGAAGTTCCCTAAATGGTACTCTCCTGAGCTAAAAGATCTAATTTTTCAAAAAAAAGCCGCTCATAAAAGATATAAGCTCAGCCTGTGTAAACAGGATTATGAAGCTTTCCGCAGGTTACGTCAGAGTTGTAAAGACTATTACATAGTGTATCATAAAAATAACCTTAATCACATGCGGAACATAATGAACGATAGAAAGGATTTCTAGAATTTTATTAATAAGAAACATAAAAACTTTAATTTACCAAATACAATGAAGTTTGAAGATACAACCACTGATAATCCATTAATTATTGCTAATTTGTTTAGTAAGTTTTTTGGTTCATCTTATGAAATTAATAATAATGTACTAACACCAAATTCAGATAATTATAATAGGGGATTGTGTATAAGCATGTGTGATATTTCTCTGTTTGATATATTTCAGAGCATAAATAACATTTTGTCACGATTTGTATTTTTTATCTGTGACGACACGCCTTACTTAGCGTGTAGGAGAGTAACTCAGATCTAGGAACGCACTACGTCAAGTTGAGAAGAAATAATAAAGGAGACACATCGATAAAAACAATAACAAGTTTATTTACAAACTTAACAACGGTTAGATTGTATACTAATAAAGGCGTGTTTAAGATTATAGATGAATTAAGAGTTTACCCTATACCCAATTTCTATGAAATGCATGTCTTCTCGAGGGAGGCTTAGTTCAAAGTTTGTCTAGCAAGCGACGTTACTATTTTATTAATAAAGTTTATGTGAGCGGGTTGTCTTTTATTTAGGTATTTGTTCTGATATTTATAAGGTAGGGCTTTTAAGTTTATCACAAATTGCTAAGGCACTTTCACTACTTTTTAAAACTCCCCAAAAACTATCCCTTCACTAGAAGTTCTGATACTTCATAAATTCGACTCTCTCTATACTTTTTAGTAGCCCCCGAATGCCGTATACCTATGCATACGTTCACCCAGGTTAGGTAAGGACCCGACAACCTTATACCTGTGTATAAGTGTTCTCAGTTATGGGGGTTGTGGGATAGAACAACTAGAAGTGGACGTACCTGTGTACTGCCCAGCGACCAATTGAGCGGTTTGAGAGACCCGAAAGTCTGATTAACTCGGCGTTTGCCGGCGTATTTATATGTTACAAAATGCTGATGATTGCATCATTAAGGATTAAAGTCGCTCCCGTCGACCGCTCAAATTGTTTATAATTAACAGTGAATGTTTATATAACATTTTTCAAGTTCAAGTTCAAACTTGCGACAGGGTAATATTTAATTAACGATTTTAATTAGTTCACAATATATCAGCCATTTTTGTATATAACTGTAGATTTGTATTAAGCCCTATCTTATTGAGTTTATTTACTATGTCACTAAGCTTAGGAATTTTTCCAAAATATTGGAAAACCTCCTATATTACCCCATTTCATAAGAGTGGCAATAAGGAATGTGTGGAAAAATATCGGGCAATATCAAACATATCAATCTTTGCAAAGGTTTTTGAATCTATAGTAGCCTCCAAACTGGGACCTCTGTTGAATCCTACTCCCATGGCAGAGCAGCACGAATTTGTGCCAGGTCGCTCAACTACTACAAATCTTGTGATTCTTAGTGAGTCCCTCTTGGATGCCTTGGAGAGTCACTGTCAGGTTGATGTGATCTACACTGATTTCTCCAGGGCATTTGACAGAGTGAATCATGTGGTTCTTTTGGAGAAGATGTCTAAAGCTGGACTTCATGGAAAACTATTGGCTTGGCTGGAAAGCTACCTGACACAAAGAACTCAAGTCGTAAAGCTGAATCAGTGTTTATCATCAAGCATTAATGTAACGTCCGGTGTCCCACAAGGTGGACATCTGTCACCTTTGCTATTTAATTGCTTTATTAATGATATAAGAAACTGCTTTTTAAATAGTGATAAACTTCTTTATGCAGATGATTTAAAAATTTACAAACTTATAAATTCCACTCAGAATTGTGCTCTATTACAGGAGTACTTAAGCAATCTTTCAAAATGGTGTGTTGACAATGGCTTAAATTTGAAAAAAATGTAAAGCAATGACATATTATCGAGGTAAACAGCCAGTCACATTCGAATACCAAATAGGGTCCCACACTTTGGAGGTTGTAAAAATTTTTAAGGACTTGGGTGTTTATTTTGACTGCCACTTAAGTTTTAGGGATCACTTTGATTTTATTTCAAATAAGGCTATCAAGCTTCTTGGTTTCGCAAAACGTAGTCTTTCAGAATTTGACAACATTTATTGTTTTAAGGGTGTTTATTGATCTCTTATAAGGTCAGTGTTGGAGTATGGAAGTAATATATGGTCCCCCTACTACAAATGTCATAAAGATCAGTTAGAACGGGTTTAAAAGAAGTTCCTTCGATTTATTGCTTATAAATTAAATATACCTTCA
>MU183710.1:141889-179690 GCA_016904865.1 Pissodes strobi
ATTGACTCATTTTCTCGGGGGCAAAAACCACGTTTAACTCCGATATCCTCAATACCGCTTTGGGTTCCTTATGCTCAATGACGAAATACTTCAATGTATCATCCTTTTCCGACAATACGAACTTCCGCGAACGATACCTAAAAATTTAAAAACTTATTATTTTATTTGGTTTGTTTTGTTTTCTCTCTTATATATCACACATTCTAAAAATATATACGTCATTACATTTATTTCTTAATGATTGAATATTTAGTAATATCACAGATAATTCAGAAGTGACACTACTCCCAAAGCCAGCATTAGTGGCAGCCTCCCTATCAGTAGACGCACCTACAGAAAATTATTAAAATCACTCTCACTGCTTTCATCAGCAGGTGCAATATCAATATTAACAATGATAAGACTCTCACTATGGTCACAATCCACTGTTTTCCCGAAAACAGATACCCGGTCCATATCATCCTCCACCACAAGCACAGGTTCAGTACTATTAGCACTTTGAACTTTGAAATGACAATTTTGAGGAACATCAGAAGCATCCTGAGGCTTTATAGAGATAAGATTTTTTGTTTAGTTATATTACAGATCAACTGATTCAAATTCTGGAAAATTACTATCAGTTGAACTTTGTTACCTTTTGTGTCCTTGATTCGTGTAAATCATTCTATAAGTTTTGTGGCAGTCTAATAACAAATAAAATTTATAAACAGAAAACCTACCTGCTATCTTCTTTCCCTCTCTTCATTAAAAATCCGGATAAGTATCCACTGGTATAAGAAGATTGACGTTCTGGGTAACAAAACTCTTCCCTCTGGTATTTCGCACGGATCCACTGTTCAACCAATACTCTGAAAGAATGATATATATTTAAAAATGGTAAAAATGTTCTTATTTTTAAGTGTAAGGCAAACAAGTAAGCTTCGAAGGGAACACGTCGAATCGGCCTCAACATGCCGAAGAGGCAGTGATGTAGAGTGCGCTTAACTCCTACTGTGCTACATAAAAAAAGTATCAATTTTATATCGTAGCCTCTCTCGAGGATCTTTACGTTGTCGAGGTGAGAGAGCTCAGTAGCCTCAATAGCCACGTTTACACGGGACGTATCAAATATTTGGTCCACGGACCAAATGACATCACACATACTTTTCTATCCGTGTAAACATCAAAGTATCAAAATTTGATCCTGGTGTCTGATCCACATCAAGTAGGGTATACCAAAACTCAGTTTTACTGGTGTAAACAGGTCCGACATTTTCGAGGATCAAATTTTAAAATTAGCGCAATTTTTCGATAAGATGTCAACTGTCAACATACTTTTTTTCTCTTTTTAAGATTATGTTGATTTTTTAAAGATTGCATTACAATTAAAGCCATCTTTCCTTCCACTATAATCATAACCATATAGAAAAGGGAATAGCAGGATATTGCACTACCAATACACAGACCGGATAATAATCCAAGAGCTTACTTTATGGACACAATACAAAACCAAAAAATAGGTCATGGGATATTACTTCAAATGACAAATTTTAAAAGATTGGTCCAAGTATCCAAATGTGTACTAAATAGTTCCGCAAATACATGGTGTAAACAGCTAACGAATAAATTACAAAAGTTCATAATTTGATCCCAGGACTAAATTGGTCCGTCCCGTGTGGCTAATGAGTCTGAGAGCAATGCCGGCGCGCGGCGGTAGCATAGCTACTAGTAGAGCCTCCCATGCCGGTAAGGTCGAAGACGAGAGGTGAAGCTAAAAAAGATCCGAAACGGCTACAAACAGCTTCTGATCCAGAATGGGCGGCGGAAACTATTATCAGGAAAGCAAGGGGAAACTACCTGATACATTCCTCCCCAGCATATCGTTATGGCTCAGTTTCAAACAGAAATGACCCTCAGTCCCGAGCACCTCTTAAATGGGGCGAGGGTGCGAAAAATCCCCCGGTGAACAAAAATGAAATTAGTTAACAAGCATCGAATAGGAACATGGAATGTTAGGAGCATGTTCCAAGCAGGGAAAGCAGCAAATACCATAAAAGAAATGCTACGGCTGAAAATTGATATTCTCGGTTGCAGCGAAGCAAGGTGGCTAGGCACTGGAAGATCTGAAGTGAATGATCACCATATTTTACTATTCAGGTGAGGATAACCCACAGTATAGAAATGGGGTTGCAATTATAGTCACAAAAGAAATGAATAAAACAGTCCTTGGTTTCATACCGATATCAGATACTGCCAATAATGAAGCTAAATTCCACTCCGTGTAGGCTAAATTATCATACAGGTCTATGCACCAACATGCGATGGCAGCGACGAAAAAATTCTTTGATGACATAAACACAGCACGGAAGCAGACAAAAAGGAAGAAGTAACAATTTTAATGGGCCACTTTAACGCTAAAGTTGGCAAAGGAGTGCACGAGGATATAGTGGGTCCTTATGGATTGGGTGAGAGAAACGATAGAGGAGAGACACTGTTACAATTCTGCAAAAAAGTTGTCCACTCAATAATGAACACTTTCTTCCAGTTACCTCTCAGACGATTATATACCTGGAAATCACCGGGTCCGGATGAAGTCCTTGGAGACCTGCTTAAACTTATTGATGAAGTGCATCTCGACATTATTACGGATCTATTTATCCAAATTTATGAAGCCAGAAATATTCCTAAGGACTGGCTACTGTCGGGATTTATACCAACTCCTAAAAAGCCTACAGCCAAAACATGGGAAGATTACAGCACTATTTGCCTAATGAGCCATTTCCTGAAGGTTTTCCTTAAGGTTATTCACGAACGCATATATCGGAAGCTGGAGGCAAGTATTAGCGACACGCAATTCGGATTTAGAGATGGTACTCGAGAGGCACTGTTTAGTTTAAATGTTTTAATTCAAAGGGCTAGAGACGTAAATTGCGATGTCTTCACTTGTTCCATTGACTTTGAGAAAGCGTTCGATAGAGATGCATGATAAGCTAATCCAAATTCTAAATCAGTCAGGACTTGATGATACAGATATCCGTATTATAGCTAAATTGTATTGGCAACAAACAGCGTGTGTTCGAGTGGATGATGGGTCGTCGACGGAATTTCCCGTGAAGCAGGGTGTTAAACACGGCTGTGTACTGTCTCCTCTATTGTTTAATGTATATTCAGAAAGATTTTTTAGAGAAGCACTGGAAGATGAACAGGATGGCATCTTGATAAATGGAGAAAATGTCAACAATTTGAGATATGCGGATGACACTGTATTGATTGCTGACAGTTCAGAGATTGATCAACAGAGTGGTCGACATATGTCAAGAATTTAACATGCGGTTGAATATATCAAAAACTAAAATTACGATAGTCAGTAAAAACGACATTAATGTCCAATTCTTGGTGAATGGATCCCTACTACAAAGAGTGCCAACAATAACATACTTAGGAGCAAGTCTGAATGAAAAATGGGACCATTCTTACGAAATAAAAGTAAGGATTGAAAAAGCACAATCATCAGGAGGTTATGTGTGTGTTGGAGGTTATGTGTGTGTTGACTGTTTGCTTACAAACATTTTTGAATTGAGTTAAATCGGCTTTCATCCGCGTCAGATTGGAACTATTTTGTGTTTTTAATATAAAACTACACATTTTAAACAACAACAAAATATAGAAAAGTAGTATTTTTGTGAAAAAACAAATAAAACTGTGAAAATTAGTTTGTGAGGTTGGGATGTCACAGGATTGCTATAACTGCTCAAAAATATGTGTGTTGATGGAGCAAAAAGGAAAGCTGTTTGGCTTTCCATGTGATTTTTGCAAGAGGACCATATGCAGCGAATGTACTGGTGCAATGGCCGGAGAAATAAGAGTTATTCCTAGCCCTTCTAGAGCTACACTTTATATCTGCCCTGGCTGTAAAGAAACCATAAATAAGCTCCCAGAAATCCAAGAAATAGTGCAAAAGTCACAAGTGGAACTAAAAAAAAAAACAAACAGCAGGGGGAGGAAACAGCTAAAAATCTGGCAAAATTTAAAAAAATGAGGTGGACTCTTTAAAAAAATCGATGGAAAGGAGAAAAAATGAAAATGAGGCTTTTAAAGGAAGATATAGCAGATATAAGAAAAGAAATGAGTCAGGTTGAGAAAAAAATTCCTGCGGTGAGCTACGCTGATGCCTTAAAAAATCTAGAAAAAAAATGGAAAACATCAAAATGCGAGTAGAAAGTGGGGTTGAGATGGGAGTAGAGCCAACTTTATTTGAGATGAGGGAGGGAAAGAGAACGCCGAGCCAACAATATAATCTTTTTTGGTGTGGATGAGGCCAATGCAGAGGAGAAAGAGTGGGTGGATAAAGAAACTATAAGTAGAATGTATGTGGGACTTAATTTAAAAATACCGGAGACTGCCAAGGTGTATAGACTTGGAAAGGAGGCACCAAATAAAAAAATGCCAATAAAAGTAGTAGGTATTACCACCAAGACAGGAAGCATTGAAAGCTCTTAAAAATAGAAAAACGTTGGAGGAAAAATTTCCTGGAGTTTACATTAAAGGTGATCAAACCGAAAACCAACGGAAATACCTAAAGCAGACTTTGGCAGAGCTCGAAAGGAAAAAGAGTGAAGGACAATCAAACCTGATAATAAAATACGTCAATGGCATTCCCAAAATACTAGAAAAACTTGCAAAAAACTAAGTCTGGTTGAGGTAGTTGAGATCTCATTTTGGTATAGCAACCTCAGTTCAGTGGTAAACAAAATTGATGAATGGAAGGCAAGGGTAATTGCAAAAAGCCCAACAATTGTCATGCTAACAGAAACATGGCTAAGAGATGGATTAGATGACAGCATCATAAATCTAGCAGGTTACAGCATCTTTAGAAGTGATCGGCCAAACCAAAAAAGAAGAGGAGGAGCATGTATTTTTGTTAAAAAAGATGGAGTAGACGGGCATGAAGTGAGATGTAGTCTCTCTCAGAAATACTTAACAGATGTGCAAATAGATGCAGTTTTATGATCTTTGTATGCTATTGGGCTTGCCCGTTGAAAGTTAAATAAATAAATAAATAAATAAAAGAATTAAATTTTTACGCTTATCTCTCATATTTTTAAAAACACATATTTTCGAACAACAAGTATATGGCGGTGAATATATTAAAATTATCTTGTAAAATGCCTTCCTGCACGCTTTAATGTAATCCACAACAAACAATACTTTTATTTTAATAAATATTAATGGGTTATTTATTCTCCATAACACATGTATGATATGGATAATAGACTTAATTTAGAATGTAGTCATTATTTCAGCTCAAATGTATTAGGTATTTGCCTATTTAAATAATTATATTAATGTGAGCAACACCGACAAAAATTGAGGTTGTTTCAATTAATTTACTAAATATCCAGAGAAATAATACGAATAATTGCTTTCTATTAAGACTTTCTTAGAAGGCAAATAAAGGAACCTGCTACAAGAGCTTATTGTTAGAGTTAAGTTTTTAATTAGTATCATAACGTTAAAAAGCAAAGTATTGCCATAAAACTATATATCTAGTTTCATTATACAGGTCTTTATAATACTATTCATTTAAAAATTCTATATTAAACAAATCGTAAAAAAACCAAAGGTCAAAACATTAAAATCATTCAAGCATACACTCCAACAACTCACCCTGATAAAGAAATAGAAAGCTTTTATGAAAACGTCTTCAGAGCCATGAACCATACTAAGACTAAACATACAATAATTATGGTCGGAGATTTTAATGCCAAAATTGGAAGTAAAGACAAAGAAGCTGAAACCTCTCTGGGCAGCCACATCTTTGGACAGAGGAACGAAAAAGGAAACATGTTGATAGAATTAATACTACACAACGGACTATGTCTGATGAACTCTTGTCCTGATGGCAACTTCATAAATGAAATTGACATCATTATAACAGATAAAAGATACAATACACAATCTGATGGTATTAAACAAGTTTTGGGGTGAGGGCAAAAGTTGTAATAAACATGAGGAAGGCGAGGTCTAAAATGATTTTGAAACGAGCTATAAGAAATTGGTCAGGAATTGAAAGTTCAGGCCAGCAACCTAGGATACAGGAATATGTTGTAAATGCAGAACACACCTATTGAAGAGTTAAATGTTAAAATCGTACCTGTAGTAAAGGAAGCAGGCAGTGACTATACGAAACAACTCATGAAACATATACTTAGCAGCTGGACTAAAATCAGAGTGATGTACAACACCTAACTCATGGAGACCAATAAGTCTGACCTCCTTTCTGTTGAAATGCATGGAAAAGATACTCGACATGCACATTAGAAAGGGTACACTTGGTGAGTATCCACTAAATGCTCACCAATATGCATATCAAGCCGGCAAATCCATAGAACTAGCATTAAACGACCTTGTCGGGAACATAACACAAGCGTTAGAAAACAAGACTGTCGCGGTGGGTGTGTTCTTAGACATTGAAGGAACATTCAACAATGCATTACCAAACTCCTTATACACAGCATTAGTTGAAAGAAGAGTTGAACCACAAATAAGGAACTGGATCGGAAGTATGTTAAATTGCAGAATAAGCACAACAACCCTACAAGGGGAGAGCTACAGATTCAGGGCTCTTAGGGGATGTCCGCAGGGCGGGGTTCTGTCGCCCCTTCTGTGGTCTGTTGGCGGTCCTCTCGCTGTGGGATGTGGAGGTGCAGGCATACGCGGAAGATCTAGTAATACTGATTAGAAGCAACTTGCAAAGAACTATCTCAGAGGATCTGCAAGAGGTGCTAACCGTGGTCTATGACTGGTGTGAAAGGGAACAACTATCTGTGAATCCACGCAACACTTATAGTACCGTTCACAAGGAAGAAAAGGTTGGAAGACCTAAGACCACCTTCACTCAAAGGAGAAACTATCCCATTTGCGAATACAGTGACGTATCTGGCAATTACCTTAGATGAAACATTTAACTGGAATGCTCATCTGGATAAAATTGCCGCAAAAGCGAAACTGTCACTATGGACCTGCAGACGCATTTGTGGCAAAACATGGGGCAGACATCCCAAACAAATTCACTGGCTCTATATTGCGGTCATAAGACCAATGATAATATATGGAGCAGTAGCTTGGTACTTTAAGAGCTTACAGAGCTCCGCGATAATTCAATTATCTACCTTACAAAGACAAGCGTGTCTGGGAATTAGTGCCGCCTTCAGCACTACACCCACGGCAGCGCTGAGTGTCTGCCACCTCTCCAAATAGTACTGGAGAAGGAGGCTAGACGGGCGACGTATAGATTGACACAGGCGGTGATCAACAATTCGCAGGCGACCATCATGGTGCCCAACAGGCTGGAAAATGCCAATGAGCAGGACAGTGTGTTGGGTCTACCATCAGATGTTATGCCTACCAAAACTACCTATTACCATGCCTATGACGTCCTCCTACCAGAGAGAAACGAATGGGCAAAAGACTCGGAACATCTGAGAATAACAGAGAATAGTTGATTCACTAACGGCTTAAGTGTTCCCTAGGCAAACATGCAACCATTTTTCAGGCTGAAGTTAAGTACATTGATATGACTGCACAGTGGCTCATCGATAGAAACTGGAAAGGCAAGTCAATCAAAATTTTCTCGGACAGTCAAGCAGCTTTAAAAGTTCTTGAATCTAGCCGTTGTTCATCCAAGACAGTATGGAACTGCCAGGAACTACTCACCAAACTAGGTAGAGAAAATAAACTTACACTGATCTGCATACCTGGACAGACAGGATATGAAGGCAATGAAAAAGCTGATGCTCTTGCGAAGCAGACGGCCGCAACGGCCTTCATAGGACCAGAATCAGTACTGGGAATAGCTTATAATACAGCTAAAGACGCCCTCTCCAGGTGGACAGAAAAGACAAAAGAGAGAGTTACCAGGCCTAACTCATTCAAAGATGGCGATGAATCTGCCATCAGGAGTGAGAACTGGACAACTTCTTCAACTTGGCCGACAGCAGGTACAGGCTGTAGTTGGCATGTACATTGGCCATTGTCGGCGAAGAAGCCACATGAACAAGATAGGGCTCTCCGAAGAAACGTAATGCCGCTTGTGCTTGGAGGACGAAGAAACAATGGAGCATGTTTTATGCCACTGTCCAGCAATGGAAAGAACCAGACAAACAGTCTTTGGAAATTCTCAAATCACAATTGCAGATTTGAAACTATCCACCCCAGAAAGCTGTTCGATTTCATGAAAGGGATTGAGCCTCTGGCATAGTGGAAACCACAGATGTGAGCCATAATAGACAAGGATCGCAGTGGAGGGTTCTATTTGGGCCCACTCACGTGTACAAATACAATACTCATGAAACAGTGCAGAGTTCGGATTGTAAGTAGGCACCTCACCTCTGAGAAAAATCTTTCATACACTGCGATTTCAAAGACTTTAACAAACACACTAAGTTAGACATAGGGGTCTATAAACAAAATTCACCCCACCCTTTTTAAATATCGGACCGATCTTCGCGGTTTTCCAGCAATCCGGAAACCGACCATTTTTTAGGCATATAAGAGATAGAGTGACGTAGGATAAAAAGCTAGGTGCGTTGGCGGGATCCTGAGATATTCTTGGCTTAAGTTTGCTAAATATCACACTCTGAGAATGAGTCTATCGATAGATGTACACTGTTAGAATAGATGGGCGGTTGGAAAAAGACATTTGAAAAAAGACGCAAGGTCTACAACCCTCTGAGATCCACTGCATTTAACGCCGTTCAGATATACCAGGTTTGGAAGTATTGACCGAGAATGATACTAAAACTTGTTGTGTGTTTTTAGCCTTAATATCAATGCCCAGTGCGCGATGATGGCAATCCTGGAATCCTCCGGCACAAAAGGTGCATCGGATCACGCGCAGCCTGACATGGAACATTCGCAAAGAGTAAGTCGATAGTTGAGTTCGATCATTGAAATTAGGGATATAATTGTACTGACCTAGACTAAAGAAGTTAGCAAAATCTAAGGTAGTCCGAATCTTGGCATCATTAAAACTATTTCCCATATTGAAATTTGGCAGATTAAAATCTCCCATAATTACTAGATTATCAAAAAAAAAAAAAAATGTCTTAAGGGAATCAAAAAAGACTGGTACTCATATGCAGCGGGTTTAGGGGGAATGTATATAACCAGTACCGGGTTATCCAACAAGGACTAGACAAGGGGATTTTTTGACTTTCCCTGTACTTTTATAAAAAAAAAACTGAAATAGCCATATTATTTATTTTATTTATTTGTCCAACGAAAAATTATCCCAAAAAGGGACAAAAAATACACATTTCAAATACTTAATTAAAACAATTTTCAAACATAATCAAAGATTCCAAGCACCTATGACAGACAATGCACCAACTCAACAAACCAAAACATAGGTAAAAACTACAGTAATGTTTGGTACATATATCACTTAAAAAAAAATAATTTAAAAGTAAAAGTGATTATATAAATAAATAAGAACAAAAATTCAACATCCAACCCACCCCCAAACCTTATAACACTCATGCAGGGGTTAAAAGCAGTGCAGGAATAACATTACATATTTTAGACTTAAAGGTCTTGATCGGCATGGATAAATCCAAATTAGTGACTGCATTTATTTTGTCAAACCAATTGCAGGAACGATAAATAGGCGCTTTCTTATATATATTTGTGTTGGCAGTTTCAAGATAAAATTGACAAGGCCTGCGAGTGTTAAATGAAGGGACATAGAAGTTCACCTGACCAAGCAACTCAGAGGAATCAACATCATTGGCAGTTAATTTATGAAGAAATATTTGGCTAGCCCGTATAGTACAGTCCAGTAGAGAGAGAAGGTGAAATCTCTCAAGCAGTAAATTTTGAGGTATACCCCTTTGCGGGTAGACTCCATCCACTTTAAAGTATAGGTATTTTAGAAAGCGACGCTGCACATATTCCAATCTATCAATATGGACTTGATAAATAGGAAACCACACCAATGAGCAGTAATGAAGCTTAGATTTTACCAGGGAGTTATATAATAGCATCAGTAAACTGGAAGGATCTTTAAAAGATGAAGTTTGACTAATTAGAAACCCCAAAGTCTTCAATGCAAATTTTGTGACATAATCTATGTGTTCATTAAACGTCAATTTCTTGTCAATAATGACACCAAGATCCTTGACAGATATACAGTCCGGGAGGACAGAGCCACCAAGCAAGTAATTATGAGTTAGCTCTTGTGATAAAATTGATATGGTCATTTTCTTACATTTGGAGATATTGAGATCGAGTTTTTTATTCTCACACCACTTGGATATGTTAGTTGCTGTAAGAGCAAGCAGTCACTCTCCCAAGTAATAACTTTAAAAACCTTCATATCATCTGCAAACAGTAGACAATCACTATTTAAGGATAGTGTTATGTCATTTATAAACAAAGCAAAAATTAGAGGAGCCAAATTGCAACCTTGTGGGGCACCACTAGATGCAAGATATTCCTCTGAAAGATATCCATTATATTCCACAAATTGTGGTCTTTTACTAAGGTAACTCATAAAAAAATTCACCAGGTTGATATGAAGGCCAAATGATAGGAATTTAGATGCAACAAGACCATGGTCCAACCTGTCAAAAGCCTTCGAGAAGTCCGTATAAATCACATCAAGTTGATTCTTTGATTTAACAGCTTCATAAGCTTTTTGTATAAAGCACATAAGATTAGTTTGCGTTGACCTTTTGTGGAAAAAACCGTGCTGTTTGGAAGATATCAGGTTCTTCACTTGAGGAAAAAGTTTATCATAGATACAGATCTCCAAGGCCTTTGAAAAGTTAGATAGGATTGATATTGGGCGATAGTTTTCAACTTTGTTAATATCTCCATAAGACTGGGCATACTTGAGCTTTTTTCCAAATATCTGGAAAAGTGTTAGAGCGAAGGGAAAGATTAAATATAAATTTCAATGGTTTACAGAAGACTTGAGCACAGTCACGGAATAAGAAGGATGGGATCTGATCAGGCCCAGCTGTTTTTTTATTTTTCAACTTTTTTAAAGCCTTTAGCACACCATCTTCACAAAGGTAGTTAACTGATATATTGTCATGCCCTTGATTTGTTAAATGTATTTGGTCAGATGGAGAAGTTGATGGATGCGACGACTCCGAAAAGACACTACTAAAATAATCAGCAAAAGCGTTTACTATTTGGTCAGGGGAACTTAAGATTGCATGCTATGCATTACAGACCCCAGGGATTCTAGATTTTTTGGATTTCTGTTTAAAATAGGACCAAAATTTCTTAGGGTCAGATTTAATAGATTTCTCAGTGCCAGAGATATAATTTTTATATGTAATGTCAACCTTACATTTGATGGTGTGCCTACTCTGTGAATAGGGAAGGTAGTCAGAGTACCTATTAGTTTTTTTCCATCTTGAATGTAGATTACCTTTTCTTTTTAGGGCTAAGATAATGTACCTTGTATACCACACAGGATATGAATATATCTTGTTTTTTTTTTGGCCTGTAAACAGGAACAGATTCCTCAAAAATTTCAGTTAGTTTATTGTAAAAAGACAAAACTGCAAGATCAATGTTTGAATGGGAATATAGAAAGTTCCAGTCAGCCTCTGAGATGAGCTGATATAAAAGAGGGTAGTTCGCCTTATGGAAGTTGTATTTTCTAGATTGGGAGTTTGTGGCAAAGCTATTAGTTTGAGCAAGGGTATGTTGAGTGTAGGGTGATATTTGTCCTCCAGAACCAAAGGCACCTCTTCTTTAGTAACTATACAGGGAATATTTGAGAGAACCAAATCTAACATGTTCATATTATCGTTTATAATTGTGTTCAACTGAGTGAAATCAGTAAGAGCCATGAAGTCATGAAGGGCTGTTTGTTTAGGGCTCATGAGATTACATTGGTGGACAAAATGAATGTTAAAATCACCCAGTAGAATAACTTTTTGATTATGAAGTAGATGGAAAGATGCAAAAAATTCAAACAGTGTTTAATAAAGTTGCAAGGGTGAGTTAGGTTTAATGTAGATTACAAAAATATAAATGCTAACATTTTCTATAAAAATTTGAGAGCCAACAACATCAATAGCAGGTAATACATTATAAAGACCAGTTAAATTAATTTGAACAGATTTTACACTATGATTTACTTCGAGAATAACACCTCCACCCTGTTTGACTTCAAGAGCATCCAAATCTCTGTCCTTACGATAGATAGTGTATGCATCAGTGAAAAGCTCAGAGTCTTGTACTCCGTCTTGGAGCCATGATTCAGTTATGGCAACAACATCACACTCACCAATGGATATAGCCTTATAGAAATCATGGGTCTTACTGTTTAGGCCACGGACATTCTGGTAGACTGCTGTTAGCTTCCCATTGAACAAACCAACTAGTTTAAAGGACTCCCAATGGCAGCAGGATCCCAAGCAGGATTCCTGTTAAAAGAAACTATTTTGGGACTACCATTCCTCCATATGATTTTGAGATCTTCTTCTCCAGTACTCAACCTCTCTGCTAATTGATCTTTCAGTGCTCGATATTCAGACATCTGTCTAGATGTGAGGTCCTCTCGAATAGAGAGGTGCTTGAGGCCATGACTTGTTTTAAGATATCTAGAGTTTCTTGTTATAGAAATGGCCAGATCGGCTGAATCACAAACAACTTTTATTGGCCTACTTTTGTTTGGCACTTTTTTTCCTAGGCGGAACACTTTGATGGTTTCTGCTGAGAGCTCGCTCTCACGAGCACAACATTTCATGGCTTATAAAACTGTAGACTTGATGTCCTCTGTGTCACCAACATTAGGATCAGTGACCTCAGGAAAATTATAAACGATAAAGTTTTTCTTGCCATTTTCTCTTTCTTCCTGCTCCCTAAAAAAACTACCAATGCTGGCTCCAATGTCTGCAAAATAATTTGGATTTCCCTGGGGTAGTATGGGAGTTTGTGCCACAACATTTTTGTGTGGTTCTAGATCTTTTTCCAAAGTCTCCACTCTCTTACTCAAGAGATCGTTTGTAACCTTCAGTAGATCGTTTTTATCTTCAACCTCCCTAAGAAGTTTTTTTAGATATCAGTTCAACCTCATAAGTCTCGGTGGATTTCTGCTTTGAAGCGGAAGTTTCTCTTTCTTGTTTGACTTGCTTAGTGCAGCTTTAACACCATGCAACAGTAACTCTTTCTTTAAGAAGGATGCACCGAACTTCAGTTGCAATTTTCACTCCACTACAGTTTCTACAGACAGGGCGCAAGCAGCAATCACAACGAAATCCAAAAAGACAGTTTTTATCCTCCTTTGGAACACAAAAAGCATTACGCTCATAACAAATTAGCCTTTCAGTCTGACTCATGTTTGGCAAAGATCAATAAAACAAGTCCAAGACATCCAAAAGCCCCATCCGATTTCAAAAAACACGTGCAATGTGAGGTTATATGAAAGTCACAGCCAATATGCCAAAAATAACAAAGCCTGCAAACTGGATAACAAAGTTTACGTGTTTAGTTCCACTTATGAGCACTAAGTACACTAATTTTACAAATTAATAGCCCCTAAAAACATAATAAAACTCAATTGAAATCTTGATCAAAGTTTGTTGTTGTTATTGTTTAACCTAACCTCAACATGTAACTTTCTCCTGTGAATTCGGATATGTTCAGCAAAAAACAATTGAACATCAAATAAAAGTGCTAGGGGTCACTTTGATATTTTTTTTAAATGGAACACCCTGTATATTACTACATTTTTTGGACTCTCTAGAAAAATCTAAACACATTTTGTGTATAATATCCTATACCTAGCTGTTTACCAAATATTGACAGTTGAAAGTCGGGTATTTTGACACTTTGACAAGTTCTAAAATCTAAACCGCACAACATCAAAGAAAACGGTTTGCACATTCCTATCTTAAGTTTTGATAAACTATCGAATGACAGTATCTTCGAATTTAACCTGCGGATGAAATTAACCGGAACTTTTAAACCTCCGGTTAAATTCAAATTTACTATCATTCGATAGCTTATGAAAACCCAAGATAGGAATGTGCAAACCGTTTTCTTTGATCTCGTGCGGATTAGATTTTAGAGCCTGTCAAAGTGTCAAAATGCTCGACTTTCAACTGTCAATATTTGGTATACAGCTAAAGATAGGTATAGGATATTATATACAAAATGTGTTTAGATTTTTCTCTTTTAGTCCAAAAATTTAGTAATATACAGGGTGTTCCATTTAAAAAATATCAAAGTGATCCCTAGCACTTTTATTTGATGTTCAATTGTTTTTGCTGAACATATCCGAATTCGCGGGAGAAAATTACATAAGATGGCTATTTCAGTTTTTTTTATAAAAGTACAGGGAAAGTCAAAAAATCGCCTTGTCTAGTCCTCGTTGGATAACCCTGTACATATAACGATTTAAAAGTAGCAACAATCATTCTGCCAAACATCAACCATTAGATTTTGATCCTGAATGCTTGAAACGTTAAGTTGATTCGCCTCAATGTTCTGGAAATAGCCAACAGCACACCAATCCGCTCTGGAAAACCAAGTAGTAGTCGACAATTATTTTTATTTTTTTTTAAGTCTCATGTTAATACATACAATGTTTACATATGTCAAAAAATTTAGTCACAATTTCATACGAACCTACTTAAACTTAATACTTAAAAACTTAATAACTACCATGCTGAATAAAATATAGTGCATTAGGACAGCAATAAAATACACAAAATATAAAGTTTACAACACCACCTATTTAAAACTAGTTTAAAATATGCTACGATCCTCCAAGAAGTCATCAATGCTATAATAAGCCTTATTAACTAATAGGCTGTGTACCTTGAATTTAAATTTTTTTGAATCCAGATCCCTGACCTGCCTTGATAACTTGTTAAAAAACTTGACAGCAAGAATTTCTGGACCATTCTGGGACCTATGCAGTCTCTGGTATGGCAACGAGAGCTCCCCACTACCACGGGTGGGAATTCCATGGATGCCACCATTAGTCGGGTATTTGCTTTTGTTCTGGTGTATATGCAGTAAGTTTTGGAAACTAAAGATGCAGGGAAGTGTAAGAATTCTCAGGGCTATGAAGCTCTCCCTACAGTCATCCCTATATCCGATGCCAGCAACAATACGCACAGCCCTGCGCTGAAGGCCATACACTCGCCGCCACCCCGCAGAGTGTCCCCAGACAATAAGAGCAAATGACAGAATAGAATGGCACAGTGCAAAATATGCAGTCCTAAGAGTATTTGTTGACACCCTTGTAGCAAGATTTCTCAATGCATATATGCTTCTGGACACTCTCACAGAGACTGATTCAGTGTGGGGGCCCCAACTAAGCTCAGGGTCCAAGCAGACACCTAAAAACATTGTGTTCTCCGCAACCGGGAAGGGAGGTTCATCTGTGTTACATAATGTAAAAATTATGTTATTAGTTTTTCTGTCTTTTCCAATTGTGCATCGCACGCCATGCTCACAGTCTCCTCGAAAGAGCCGCCACTCACAGACACAGAGGTATCATTAGCAAATAAAATATATTTACCCATTTGGGCATCACCTGGAAGATCATCCACATAAATAAGAAATAGCAGTGGTCCCAGGATGGATCCCTGGGGCACACCGTATGCCACTGGTATTGCAGATGACAGCACCCTCTTTAAAGCCACTATCTGAGAACGACCATTCAAGTAAGACTGTATGATTTTAATAGAGCTGTCACTAAAGTGATAATATTTCAGCTTATGGATTAGTAAATCGTGCGACACACAATCAAAAGCCTTACTCAGATCACAGAAGGTGGTGTTAACATACATTTTACGTTCAAAAGCATCAGAAATATAAGACACCAAATTCATTATGCCAGATGCAGTACTAAATCCTGCTCTAAAGCCAAATTGCTGATTACTGAGTAAATTATTCTGTTCAAAATATTCCAGAATTCTTCTGGCGATGCACTTTTCCAAAATTTTGGATAATACTGGCAATAATGAGATAGGCCGATAATTGGACATATTGTTCTCATCTCCCTTCTTAAATATTGGAATGACAAGGGCCATCTTCCAGATGTTTGGAAAAGTGGATCCCCGAAGGCATCTATTTATAAGTTTTGTAATGGGCACAAAAAGCAATTCCCCAACTGGTTTCAAAAGTTTTACAGATAGACCAAAACAATCTTTACTACTTTTATTTTTTATATTCTGAAATATATCTCTTATCTCTATAAAAGAAAATTCATTAATTTGAAAGGGCAGATTTGGAGTATTGACTAAATGAATGGGAGAAAAAGAAATATTGGTAGGATTGCTCGACAATAAGTTAGGAACAACATTGACAAAGTACTCAATAATTCATCAGCTGTGAAGTTGAGTGCTACTGGTTGGGCTTTTTTACGAGAAATTCTGTGGTTGTTTATTATGTTCCATGTCAGATTGTCATTATACTTTTTTTTGGCAAGATTGATGCTTTCTCTGTATTTTTTCCTATATTCGTTTTTAATATTCATTTCGCATTTAGAACATCTTGATGAACCCATGGTTCAGTTATAGCTACAATCTGGCACTCATGTGTACTTAATGTTGTGAAGAATTCATGGACTTTTGTGTTTTGATAGTAACAGATCATAATGTTAGTGGAGGTGGTCGATGATTTTATATTCATTTAAGGCAGGTTTGTGCATTTAAGTTAAGTGGTACGATGTTCCTAAATAACAGATTAGAGAAATTCGATTTTGTCTAATTGCTCTCGAATGACGAATTATTTTCGACACATTAGGTGGAGCTTTATGCTAATTAATGTTAATACGTGGTTTTATTTATTTTTAAAAATGAACCACAATAACACCTAGAAATAATAATAGATTATTAAATTTTAATGATTTTGCCAGTATATAAAAGTTATTTTTAATGACATTTCATGAATAGTAATAGCGGTTCTGGTTTTTCACTGGTTAGCGGATTTAGGCGAGATAATGTTGACTCATTTTATCCAATGTTCATAAATTTATTTAAAATCGTTTTTCAAATTCTATTTAAGGGGAAGCATCGGAAAATATAAAAATAATATCGGCTATTTATTGTAACGTAGAAGTTCCACCCCCTCTTATCTCCGTTATTTTTTAAGATATCTTGACAAACTTATGTTCATATCAAAGCTTAGCTTAAATACTTAACCTATTCTGATACAAAATATTGGTTTTTTCAATGTTTCCAAATATTAAATTTGTAGGATAATGGGATTTTTTTTCTACCAGAATGTCAAAAAAGTTTTTTTTAAAATTATTTTTATAATCAAGATCTCACATTGAATATTTTTCAACTATCAAAGAATATATAGGAGCACTGTTTCCCTTTCTAAGCAGCTGTACTATAGAAAACGAATCAATGAATCTTCAAATAAAGCAAAGGAATCCTGATGTATTGTGAATGAACTCAGGGGAAGGATGATACTCTTCCAACAGACTCTGAATTAAATGCAAATAGGCTTAATTCCTATTACTATAAGGTTGCTTCTGAAATGACTAGTCGCATTTGCAGCAAAAGCGAACCTGAGGATTTCATGAGAGGTGTTAATGTTGGAGGGACTTTCTTTTTCAGCCCAACTAATGGTTTAGAGGTTAGGGACATCATAAAGAAAATCAAGAATAAAACTTCTACAGGATGGGATCAGATCTCTATGAAGATATTTTCGGCTCTTCGCACCAGGGCACTAGAAGCACTTGCAGATGCAATATATGCTTCATTTTCTACTAACACATTTCCTATATGCCTGAAACGAGCAGTGGTTGTTCCTCTACATAAAGGTGGCGATCATGACAGTCCATCTAATTTTCGCTCAATAGCTCTTTTGCCTACAATGTCTAAAATCGAAGATTAGAATGATTTCTTTCTTGAACAGGTTTAATCTGTTGAGTCCTAGACAGTTTGGATTCCGAGAGACAAAGAGCACTGGAGATGCTGTGTTTGACCTTCTGTGTGTGCTCTACAATCAGCTTAACTCTGGTGAGGCTGCTGCAGCAGTGTCTGTCTCCAAAGCCTTTGACAGTGTGGATCACAAAATACTGCTGTGGAAGTTGGAGAGGTATGGCTTTAGAGGCTCTTCCTTGTGCTGGTTCGAATCCTACCTATTGGGTCATGTTCAGAGTGTTAATTTCAAGGGCTGCTGTTCAGATGGGCAACACATTTCTCTGGGTGTCCCCCAAGGCTCTGTCCTGGGGCCTATACTCTTCCCTTTATATATTAACGACCTGCCTCTATTATCCATAAGAGGAGGGGTAACTATGTTCGCCGACGATACCACCATTTTATGGCATGAAAAGGATGTAGGACAGCTAAACAGGATCATGGAACTGATTAAGGTTAAGGACTGGTTTGGTGCAAACCATCTCAGCCTTAATGTTTTTAAAATTAATTAAGTTTTAAGTGTTCTATGGATAACGTATTCTTACAAGACGAACCCATCCAGGCACAATATTCTAATAAATTTTTAGGTCTTACAATTAGTGAACTCAGGTTCCGAGAACATAGTGGTAGAATTTCTTCTGGTTGTTATGCTCTGAGAGTGATATCAAAAAATTTAAATTTTCATGATAGGTTATGCTTTGTGGGGTGTGATAAGTTTGACTAACTAATTGAGGAGAAGCAGTTTGCGTTCTCTGCAATGGTTTCTGTAAAGTTCCATAGGTATGTGATCTGGATGTCCTTGAGTTCCTGAGTAGACTTGAGATTTTGCTGTCTCAGCTTCCTGCGAGTCATAAAATTATCTTGGCAGGTGATGTAAATATTGATTATGGCGATAATGAATCGCAAACTACTGCCATGATCTCAAATTTGCTAACATCCATGCATGTTCACAGTTTCACCCGGGTCACTGACCACTCTTTCACTACAATCGATTATATTTGCTCAAACTTGAGTGAGTATCTGAACTGTGAATCTTTGGATGCAGCACTGTCTGAACATAATGCTGTGTATGGCAGGTTTGCTATCGGAAATTTATCAAAGTATAAAAGTTCCAGTAGGGTGAGAGGGCGAATATTTGGTAGGATAAATTATGACCGTTTTCGACAGGAGTGTAATATTGTCACGAGTAGCTTAGGGGGTAGCGTGATTTCTTTAAAGAATAACTTCTCAGAGAAGAGCCGCGTCGCGATTAGTACAATGACGGGATCTCAATGCTTCCTTTAATTCTACCACTGGATGTTCTACTCGCGAGGACACGCCTTGTTTAGCGTGCCGGGGGGTAACTGAGGTAGACCGGGACCGCGTTAGGTGGGGTAAGAAGAGATGATAAAGTAAGCACGTTTAGTTTATAACAATAACAATGTATTAACGATAAAACTTTAACAACAATTATTGGTCAGAAAAAATGAGATTCTAGTATACCCGATTACTACGGTGCGCATGTTTTCTCGATTTGAGGTACTGTTTATGGGTCTTTGTTTACTGTCTTATAATTCATAGTTTTTCTTAAGAGTTGGGTTTTATTTAAGAGCACTAAGAGATTTCACTAAACTTTTTAACTGACTATCTAGACACTTGTCTTTCTCAACACTCTGACAAACTTCTTGTCAGGACTTTACTATGGAGGTTGTGCAACCCCTGGTCCTAGCAGTCGTCAAGTGACTAACCAGTGCCAGATTTGGAAGCAAAGGACTAGAACCTAAAGCAGTCGTATGGCTAACTTTAGGAGCGGATAGAACCCAGAAGGCAGTCGTCAAGTGGCTAACCTTGGGAGCTGGAGGTGAGACCAAAGTCTGAAGAACTTATGGTTCGTTAGCGTATTTATACTAAAAAAAAGTGATGATCATGGCATGCTTAAGGTTGAAAGTCGCTCCCGTTGATTGCTCGCGTTGTTTATAGTTTGCCTTTAATGTTTATATAACAATCTCCAAGTTCAAGTTCAAACTTGCGACAGGGTAATATTTGTTTAGTAGCTTGTGCATTTTAGTAGATTACAGTATACCAAATAATTGCCTGAACATTCATAAGTTTGATTCTAGGCTTTGAAAATTGATAATATGAAATATTTGGGTTAGTTTGATCAGTTCATGAGATGGCAAGTTCCTTGCTGTGCTGCTAAGAAGAATGGTATATAAATATTATTAATTAAGAGAAGTTGTGTCCCAATATGTATCGAAGAAGATGTACCAGGCTCTGGCCAATATGCCATTACCGCTTGGAGGGCAGCTTGTAATGAGGGTTATTGCCCTCATTTTTATTGCGAAAAAAATATATATTGAAAATAATGACTTATAAGAGTAGACTTTTAGTACTGATAGACAAAATTGTTAAATATGAGGCAATTGTATGTCATCATCTAAACCAGACCTGAATAGACCTGAGTGAAGTAATGTAGAGCATAAGTAAAAAATTTCCTAGTGCAATCTTCGTGTATATTTTAATTTTAATCTCACTTTAGACAACTGACAGATGAAGAGTGCTCGAGAGTTCATTGTGCACTATAAACATGTACATTTGTATAAGATTTGCAATTTTGATGTTATAGTACATCTGACATATGTATGTAACTGTACTCTCCTCATTGCAATGCCCTGATGATGATAATTATTATATAATATATTTTATACACTTACTTTGATAATAGATCACAGATCAAATAATGTTTTAATCAAAATATTTCATCTAAAAAATATACCGCCCAGTATCTATGCCATGTTCGATTGTGTTATAAGCTCGTGATTTGATCTGAGGTAATAAGAGTCAATATTAAATATAAAGGCCATGAAACATCAATATTATGAGCTCAAAAATTCGTACTATAAATAACTAATAGGTATTTATTTGGGTGTAGGATATATTTTTACAATATGCATCTTGACATTTGAATGTTTTCATCTGTATTCAGCTAAGTAGGAAATTCATGGAAAACATGATTATTTTGTAGATTATAGCTACCTTGCACATTATGAAATTATACATTATACTTTATTTTCTATTATTTATTTCCTAATAATATCATTAAAACCAGCAGCAAATATATTTTACTTTTCAAATGCAACACATTCTGTCTACATGAAGATTGAAAACCAGATTAACTTTTTCAACAAATGACATTTAAAATGTAAAAATGTTAAATGTTGTACACATTCAGGTTATTTTCCATTACACCGTATGGAAATTCATGTATAATAATATGTTAAGTAAATGATTTATTGAAAACATAAAAACAGTAAAAACTTACTGAGGGTCATCTTCTTTAGGTAATCGATAACACGGAGGTACCCTTTCTTCATACTTCATTTTAGCTTTAGCATTTCCCACCTCCTTCATTCTTTCCACCTGAGAGTCCTCCCACCTATCCAGCTTCAGATGCTTAACTTTGCTTATGTGAACCCCCATACTCCGGTGTACTCCAGAGCAACGGGTACAGACAAAAATGCCTATATTGTATGAAGCATATTCAGGATCTACAAAAAGTTTGAATACCTCTAATTTGCCTATTTAATAGAATCGAAATAAATTGGAAAGTAAGTTGATTATTTATTGATAATAGCAAAATATAAAATATAAAATATTTTTGACAATTTTACAAATTTGAATTTCCTGACTGCCAGGGTTTCTTTTGCCTTCTGAAGTAGTCATTCACCTTCCACAAAGAAATATTAAAATTACAAATTTTCGTTTATTAAAAACCCTAGAACAAACCATGAATAAGCATCACCCTTGATCAAAATTAGCAGAGTTATTGATAATTTAAATGATATAACAGAAATGGGAACAGAACTCATATATATCTCAATATTTAATAGATAGGCACACAGTTACTTATTCAGCACTGCTACGTTACAGATTTTGGATGCCTTGTGTGGTTTTAGTTGGTTGAAACATTTGGATGTTTTTTAACAGTATTATTTAATTTTTTACAATAAAATTACTTAAGAAAAATATATATTAGTTCCTTACTTTATTATATTATTTCTTTGTACCAAAGGGTGTTTACACACAAATGTGTCCAACTAGGTATCAAATTCAGTTCCTATCAGATTAAATAAAATTAAATTTTATTGATAAATAAAAAAATGTTCGTCATGAGTAGATTCATATAAGCATCCACAAGAAAATGAAGAACAAGGAAATAAAATTAAATCAAATAATTATAATCACAAATAGAATTCGTTAAAATTTTATATAGGGTCTCATATGTATTTATCATAATTTTCCATTTATCACAGCACATTTTCCAATACTTTTTATAATTTCTAATCTTAAATATTAGGGCTTTTCTAAAATACATCAGTAGAATCATTCGTTAGATAAGACCCCACATTATATAAAGCCTATGTTTTCAGATTTTTCATTCTACGCTCGAATGAATCCAGATCCAAGATTGCTTCTCGAAGAATATTGTAGAATTTTACTGCAAAGTAGTTTGGCCCATCTCTGACTCTAAATCATTCCTTTGCCTAGTGTCATGGTTGTGGAAATCTTTACTTCATTTCACATACATAATATACGTACACGGCCCCGTCAGAATGTCTAGAGTATGAAGGTTTATGCAACAATCTCTATATTTCAAATTTTCTCAAATAATTCCTCTATAATATAGACCAAGCAATAGAAATAAATTATTTTATTCTTATTTTATTTAATTGTTCACAGGTCGAAACCCATTTTAACAATAAAGTTGCATTAATACTAATGCATAACACAGGCTTATAAAATTAAAAAGATAGTATAAAATTATGAGATAACAAATAACTATAAATAACAACAAATGATTATGGTATACTAAACATATTCCAAAATGTCGGAAAGTGAGAAGGTCGATGTCGATGCCGAGTTAAAGTATTATAAGTGCCATAAAACGAAACAAGCCAATTGCATGGTGTGTATTAATTGTGGAAATATCTTTCATAAGTCGTGTCTTGTGAGAGATCACTCCAAAAAGGTGAAAATCATCGATTTAACAAGGATGATATGCTGTGAAACAAAGGAGAGTGACATAACCTCAAAGAATCATTCCCAGGAAATGAAGCGGCCGAAAATGCTGGTAAAAGAAACTCAAGAGAAAAACAAGATCTTAGAAAAAAATATTGAGCCGCTGAAGGAGAAAGTAAAGCATTTGCAGGGAAAATTGGAGAGTAAGGAAAATGAACGCGCGAAATCAAGGGAATCTCTCATCCGTCAAACCAGCTGCAGTGCTGCCAACTTTAAGCAACCAGAACCAGGTATCCAGAACCAACAAGATGGCGCACAAAATGTCAATGTCATTGTAATTCCATCTGATAGTGACATTGACAGTGGAAATTCTGGAAATGTTGACGTTTACAGTGACATAGAAAAACGCGGGGCTTCTGTCATTTCTGAAGAAAACCATGCTGCTGAAGCAAAAAACAAGAAAGAAAATGCAGAAATTACCCCCGATTATTTAAAGACGTCCAATTCCAATGGATCAAGCGAACCCGAGGATCAAGGCTGGAAACTGGTAACGAGAAAAAGGACAACATTTGCAAAAAGGGACCAGCCAAACCCTGTCTTTGGTAAGAATGTAGATTTCAATTTGGGAGTAGCAGAAAACAAATCTTATCTATTTCTATCAGGCTTTAAGCCAGATGTAGATGAAAAGCAGGTACAAGAACATGTAGAAGCAAATACTGGGATAACTGTCAAGTGCTACAAAATGAAAACCAAACAACAATTCAAATGCTCCTTCAAGTTGGAAGTCCTGAGGAGGGACAGGGACAGGGTAATGGCTCCAGAATTATGGGGAAATGGCATTGCAATAAACCATTTTCTCTATATTCACAAAAAACCTGGCGAGACGCAGTCCCAAAAGAAGAATTACCAGAACAACAGTTAAATGATGACTCCGTGCCTATAAATATTAATCTAATCCACCAAACCATTCAATGTCTTCGTAATAAAACCAACGAAATAGAGCTGTTTATCAATACTTTGCAGAATTAACAAGATATAATGTGCCTAACCGAACTTTGGTTGAAGCCGTCTGAGGTAGATTTTATCAAAATTGATGGTTTCACTCTTACATCTTCATATGCACGTTCAGAAATGGAGCATGGGGGCGCCTGTATATTGGTAAACCGGAGGCATAATGACTTTGAAAACATGGAGAAGATAGCCGAGTGCAGCATTGAAGGACAGGGTGAATGCTGCGCTGTGATAAGTAAGAATAAAAAAATAATAATTGTTTGTTTATAGCGTACATGTCTAGGAAATTTTAATGTGTTTTTGGAAATTTTACATAGGCAATTTTTAAATTTTAACATTGTTTGTTGTGGGGACTATAACATAAATTTTCAAGATGATTGTTCAGAAAAAGCAAAACTTTTAGATCTGTTTAACACTTTCAACTTTGTACAGACTATTTTTGAGCCTACTAGGGTAACAAAAAGAACTGCGTTATGTATAGATAACATTTTTGTCAATTCTGAATACAGAGATGTCTCTGTCATAGTATCGGCTCTCTCTGACCACCACGCTCAGCACATCTGTATGGGTCTTTCAGAAACCAAATTAACAGAAGAAACTACTTTTACCAAAAGATCTTTTTCAAAGACTCGTCTGGAGCAATATTATTGGGAGCTCCAGGGCGAAGATTGGGGTAGTGTGCTGGGGGCGCCCGATGTCAACCAAGCATACCACATATTTAACAACATTCTACAACAAAAACTAAATTTGGTCTTCCCAAATAAAACTTTTGTAAAAAAGATCCACAAAACAAAAAAATGGATCACGAGTGGCATAAAGGTTTCCTGTAAAAACAAAAGAAAAATATATAAAAATCTCACTTTAGGGGAGGGAGGGGTAACCATAGAATTCTATAAGACATATTCAAGTATTTTAAAAAAAAACTTATAAAAAAAGCTAAGCAGCTAGCCCGCCTGCAATACATTGAAAATTCAAATAATAAAGCTAGAGCAACTTGGAATTTAGTAAAGGGCATAACAAAACCAGAAAATGAAAGGCAGTCTATCTTTAAAAATTTTCCACATAACCACAGAAAAACCTTTTAAATGATATTAATGACTTCTTTATAAATATATGTCCAGATATAAGGGGAGGTAGGGAAATTGAAATTGATTGAAATTGATCTTTTTGGAGCCAGTTACATTAGACGAAGTTGTAAATTGTATAAATACTTTAAAAAATAAAAAATCTGTAGGGCATGACAATATTCCAGTTCAACTTCTAAAAAGGGTAGCAAATATTGTGGCACTTCCATTAACCCACATAATAAATCTCACGTTGCAGGGAGGGGTTTTCCCAAACTTACTAAAAAAAGCACTGATCAAGCCAATTTATATAAAAAAACGATCCTAGCAGCTTTAACAACTATAGGCCCATATCCCTCCTGTCAAATGTTAGTAAGGTGTTTGAAGGGGTGATGTGTTCCAGGCTGGTTGGGTTTCTTGATCATTTTCAGATAATATCAGATAGGCAAAATGGATTCCGACAGAAGAAATCTACAATCAGAGCTGTCTATCAGGCCCTAGAGAGGATATTAAACATCACTAAACAATAAAAAAGTGACAGCAGCCATGTTTCTTGATTTATCGAAGGCCTTCGAAAGTGTGGACCCTGCTCTACTTTGCTCCAAGCTCGAGTGGTATGGTATAAGGGGAGTGGCTTTGAGTCCAACAGTTTGGGAAAGCGTGTCACCTCAGATAGTAGCTGCATTAGGAGGGGCGTCCCGTGAGGATCTATCCTGGGTCCACTTTTTTTTTTTTTTTTTTTTTATGGCAGTGGCACACACACTAAAGGTAGATCCTATGGCGCTCGACGAGCGGTGTGTGTGCGAAGATGTTGATTGACACGGTTCTTGAATATTTGTAGGTTGTAATTAGTGGGAAACAGATGTCCTGGAAGTGAGTTCCACAGTGATGCAGTGCGCCAGACAAAGGAGTTCTGGTAAAGCGATGTTCTAGGTGTTTCTAGTTGTACGACGAACTGGTGCGCTCCTGCCGTCTGTCGGGACTGCCTGACAGGAGTTGCCAGGGGCGGGATTATGTGGGCCAAATCCTGGGAACATCTGCTGCGAAAGTATCTGTAAAACAGAGACATCTCGGCCACATGTCTGCGATGTTCCAGACTATCCAGATTCCGGGTCAACTCCGGATCGCCGACGAGACGCACAGCCCTCTTCTGAATGGAATCCAGCAGCCCTAGGGTATGCTTTGGTGCGGCACCCCAGATATGTGAGCAATATTCTAAGCACGGTCTTATTTGCGCTTTGTACAGCAAGAGCAACTGCTGCGGTGTATAGAGTTTTTTGTTGCGAAATAGCGCACCAAGCTTCTGGGAGGCTGATTTTGCGATGTTAGCAACATGGTCATGCCATGACATATTGCTGTTGACCGAGACACCCAGCAGCCCGATTGACGAGGATGAAGGAATGGTCGATCCTGCCGTAATGATGTCAGGGCCCGCTGTATTGGCCCTCTTAGTAAACGTTGCTGCTTGGGTCTTTGCTGCATTGAACTGGACCAAATTTCGGTCGCCCCAAGTTTGAACTTTCTCCAGGTCTTGATTAATTGCTGTAATCTGCTCCTGTCTGCGGTGATGAGTCTCAGTCTCTCTACTTTTTATAGTTTACACTAATGACCTTGTCTGCGCCTCTGATGGTGATATGGTCCTCTATGCTGATGACACCTCCAAGGTTTTCGGTGAAAGTGGTCGACAGGCATGCATGGACAGTATGAGATAATCTTTGGACTCCATGGGTAACTGGTTTGTGGCTAACAATCTTCTTCTTAATATTTCTAAAACACAGCTGATCCACTTTTCTCAGTCAGAAACT
Source organism: Pissodes strobi (assembly GCA_016904865.1). NCBI lineage: Eukaryota > Metazoa > Arthropoda > Insecta > Coleoptera > Curculionidae > Pissodes > Pissodes strobi. The sequence goes on from MU183710.1 coordinate 168,656, forward strand.
GACTTAAGGACACAGAATTGAAAGCAGCTGAAAATTTGTAATTTTTGGGAGTTAGGCTGGATCGGAGAATGTGCTGGAAGTCCCATATACAACAACTTGCAGGGGAAATTGGTAAATATGGTTATGCACTCAGAATTATTAATAACGATATTGGTTGGCAGACGGCTCTTACAGCATATTACGCTTATGTGCAGTGTAGGATTGCCTATGGTATAATATTTTGGGGAAACTCAGTAGAATCCAACAGAATATTTTTATTACAAAAGCGATGTGTTCGTATTGTGCTGGGCATGGGATACGGGGATAGCTGTAAAAGAGCATTTCAGGAAACTGGTATTCTAACTCTTTGCAGTCTCTATATTCTTGAACGTGTTAAATTCCTCCTAAATAACTTCTCACTCTTTGTTAACATACAGGTGGAGCATCCATACGAAACAAGATTCAAAGCTGATTTAAGACCAGAAAAACCCAATTTTTCATTTGTTCAAAGAAATATACTTCATAATATTTTAAAAGTATGGAACGCATTTCCGCTTGCCCTAAGGCAGCAGCCACCAAGAAGGGTTGTTTCTAAAATGAAATCTTTTCTGGGGGGAAGAGCCTACTATGATCTGAATGAGTTTTTTCAGGATGGCAGTTTGGGTGGCATATTGGGCTAGATTGGTCTGTATAAGGTTGTAAAGTGAAAATTGTATAATATATGTGTTATTCTCTCTTTTAATTCTTATATGTGCTTTTATTAATTGTATATTATGTTATATTGTATGTATCTACATTGTTATATGCAAGGTATATATTATACTGACGAGATCTATACCCTATTTGGGGTCCTGTGTTACTTATGCATTAATGTATTGTAACTTATTGATTGAATAAAGAATTAAATTAAACTAAACTAAACAAAAAATAAATACCAACATCTAACTCTAAATCTATTCATTTTATTCATTCATTCATTCAAGTACAGGATATTAATAACAGGTCAGAGATGCAAATTGAAATAGATTACCTTAAAAAACTCGTGAAGGAAACATCTGACAAAAACGATATTTTAAAAGAAAATAATCGTCTACTTCTCGAAAGAATACAACTCAGTGACCAGTATAAAGCCATAAATAGGACAGAACCAAAAACACCACTCCAAAATATTGATATTTCCAGGATGAATGGCAACAAAATTCAAACAGGGCGTAACACAACCACAAACACTAATAAAGACTTGGGTAAAGAAGGTAGTGCAGATGGTGTTCTTCCCAAACAGACACGGAAAGAACAAACATCAACACACCAAACCAACATCGTTGAGAAACCATTATTAACCGAGAATGAGGCTCAACCGGAGAAATCATACGCCGGAAAAGCAAGGTCAGTTTCAATTAGTTGTGATAACGAGGACCCAAAGAACAGTGATGAAGATTTTCAACTACAGGGCTGGTCAAGAAACAGAACATCCCTTGGCTGAGAACACGGTAAAGTCCACATACAATGAACATAGAAGAGACCTACTTAGGAAAAATAAACTTGACAGAAAACTAGGTTCCAATACTGAAAATAGAGATTTTCAGCCTTTAAAAACTGGGGGCAACAAAAAAATCTGGCTATACCTGTCAAAAATTAAAACAAGTAAGGCAATTTATAGTCAACAAGGCAAAAACCAAACCTGAAGATGTCTCCGTCAAGTTGTGTCACTTGAAGCAGGGAAATTAAAATCAAAATTGCTTTATGGTGGAAGTTGATTTTGGACTGAAGGATTTGGTGTACCATGAAAGCTTTTGGCCATCAGGTGTTGCCTTCCAGAGATTCAATTTTTCACTGGGGAGAAATTTTTTGGAAGGCAGAACACACAGGGACAAGGAGAAGAGGACTTACGGAACCAATGCAACCATGGTAAATCAAGATCCGAATTAATAATTTCATTATTTCATCTTAATGTACAAAGTGTAAACAATAAAATATTAAATCTAGAGGTATTGTTAGATGAAATAAATCCAGATATTTTCTGCTTAACTGAGCACTGGCTACAGAATTCGGAGGTGGAAAATTTAAATATAAATAATTACATTTTATCAAGCTACAGCTCCAGAATCACATATCGGGGAGGTGGTACAGCCATTTTGGCAAATAGATTATCTCAATTGAAATATAAGATTATTACCATTGATTTGGAGCAAGAAGAGAAACATTTTGAATTTTCCATATCCGAATATCAATTACATAATATTGTTTTAAGGGTAGCATGTATATACAGATCACCTTCAGGTGATATAGATGTTTTCTTATCAAAACTATCTAACCTACTTGTAAAAGTCTATAGTAAAAACAAATCTTTAATCATATGTGGTGATTTCAATACAGATTTTTTAGAATGTGGACCTGATGCAAATAATATAAAACAGCTTCTTTTAAGTAATGATTTGGAGTCACAGCTAGTGGTTGTCACCAGACAGGGAAATGGTAGTGGAAGTCAAATAGATAACATATTTTCCAATATCTGTACAAATGATTTAAATTGCAAGGTATAGTAAGTAAAGGTTAATAAAAAGCAGGAAGAATTTATTAAAAAACGTTCTTTTTCATATAATAATATAATGACATTTTTAAATTATTTAAATGAGGAGGATTGGGAAGAAGTGTGGCGTGTTGGATGTGATGCAGACAAGGCATTCTGTGTGTTCTCTAACATTTTCCACTTTCATTTTGAAGCAGCCTTTCCGGTAAGTTCATTTAAAATAAAAATTAAAGTTGGGTTAACTTGGAGATTAAAAACTACTCAAACTACATAAAAGACTTACATGTATGGTATAAACAAACAAACTCTGCTATAGTGTATGAAAAATATAAAACAGAAAAAAAGCTCTACAAAAAATACTTATCTAAGTATAAAAAAGCCATAAATGATAATAAAATCCTAAATTCAAAAAATCATTCAAATTCTGCATGGGCCCTTTTAAACAGTCAAGTTAATAAAAATCTAACTAGCCAATATAATATCTTTTTGAAAACAAATGAAAATTTTGTCGTAAGAGACCCTAATGATATAGCTTCTGCCTTCAGCAAAAAATTCCAATTAATCTCAACTCCAAACATGAATCCTACCTCACTGAATAGCAAACCATGTGTAAATACTATTTTTCTCTCTCCAATCAACCCTCAAGAGTATTTAATTTAATCATGAATCTGCCTAATAAATCATCAGCAGGCATAGATGACGTGCCAGTGTATATTATAAAATATGTTGCCAAATCCCTAAGTAAACCTCTTGCCAAGGTAATTAATCTTTCTTTTGAATCTGGTGTATACCCAACAGCATTAAAAAAAGCAAAAGTGGTGCCACTATTCAAAAAAGGTGATCGACAAAACATTGATAATTATAGGCCAGTTTCACTTCTTCCAACAGTGTAGAGGGTTTTTGAAAGGGCAATGTACATAGATTGCTGGCTTTCATCAAACAAAACAATATTTTGGTAGATAATCAATATGGATTCAGACCACAAAAAACCAACTCAACTAGACATTTATAATACAATTAATTTTATAATCACAAAAGTAGATCAGGGCCAGAAGGTCGGGGGTATGTACTTTGACCGTTCAAAAGCATTCGACACCATCAACCATATCATATTGCTGACTCGAGTGGAGCATTATGGACTTAGGGGAGTCTGTGGGGCACGTCTGAGGTCATATTTGTCCGGCAGAGAGCAGCTAGTTTGTGTTTTGCAAGATTCGAAAAAATATTGGTCAAATCCAACTAGGATGGAGACTGGAGTCCCTCAGGGATCTATTTTGGGGCCTCTGCTTTTCTTAATGTATGTAAATGAGTTAAATAAAATTGTTGACTCCAACCTCGACTCCAGCTTAGTTTGTCAGTATGCTGATGATACATCAATACAACTTACAAGTTCAACTTTAAGTGGCCTCTCTATGGAGTGTTCAGAGACTGCTGAGCAGATGAGGTTATGGTGTTTCAATAATGATCTGAAACTCAATGTTGATAAGACTAGCCTTGTAATATTCTCCAAACTGCCCACTCAAATAGAGTCATTGTATGTCAGGTTTGATAAGAAGTCAATACCAGTGGCAGATAACATCAAATTTTTGGTAGTTTATTTGGACAGTTCTCTAGACTGGGAGAAGCAGATAAATGTGCTGGAGACTCGACTAAGTAGCTGTTGTGGTCTGCTGAGACGGTTAAGAGATCAGTTTTTTTTGGAAACAATTAGAATATTCTATCTATCGAGCATACAATCATTGATAAGCTATGGTGTTGTTTTCTGGGGATCGGGAAAAACTGCAATCAATGTTTTTAGGGCACAAAAGAGGATGCTAAGGTGTGTTTTGGTCTGCATCCAACTACATCATGCAAGCCATACTTCCAACGGTTTGATGTCTTAACAGTACACTCTCTCTATTTCCTTTCTCTAGTATTGTTTGTAAAAAAAATCCTACCTTATTTACTACCATTTCTCAAAACCACTCTCAGGCTATGACAACTCAAACCAGAAACACAAACACCTTAAGCATACCAATGCATAGGTCTGCTTTCTTTGAAAGAGGGCTGTTAAGGCCTTTAATATGCTTCCCATTGAATTGCAAAGGGTCCAAAATATAAATTCATTCAAAAAACAAACAAAAGTATTTTTAAGACAAAATATGTTTTATTCATTTGTTTGAACTTTAAATTTTAAGTTATTGAATAATTTATAACTCAGCTTGTAATTTATACAAAATATATATTACGGTATATTTACATGTAGGGCTACTGTATTCCCATCTGTGACGTTGCTTTGTCATATTGTATGATGTTGTTGGCAATAAATTGGTTATTTATTTATTTATTTACTTATTTATAATTGACAGAAAAATATCAAATGATCAGGGGTACATCAAACACATTTCCCAATGAAATAAATACCAACATCCAGCCCTATAATATAGAAAATTTTAACTATGTTGGGGTTTGGAACCTTCAGCAAAATGCACTAAAACAGAGTTTTATCCACAATTCCGAAACAGAATTTATGCACTCGACGCGCGTTTCGCTAACCAAGTTAGCATTATCAGCAGATGATTAAAACTACAGTACAACTGTAGTTTTAATCATCTCCTGATAATGCTAACATGGTTATCGAAACGCGCGTCGAATGCAAAAATTCTGTTTCAGTACTGTGGATAAAACTCTGTTTTAGTAGAAAATTTTAGTTTAGCCTAAAATTTTTGAGAAGGGCAGAAAAAGTCTAAATCATTAGGGGAGTTGGCCAACCTAATGGACCATGACAGAAATGAGTTCAACCTGGATAAAATCAGGTTTTTTTTTGTTATCTTTAAACTTAATCCTCAAAATACAAATAATGCTTGATTTGCCACCTGATAAACTCAGATAAGGCCAGAATAAAAGACTGTTTAGGAGGAGGTTGAAGTAATTGTTGATTGTGCAACCCTTTTATGATTTGAGTGAAGTTTTTAAAGTGAAACTTCTTTAAGCATACACTGCATACAAGGCTCTTAACAGCCTTATTCCCATACATTGTATTTGCTGTATTGTTCTCCTAATTGCATTGCTCAAAATGTAAACCTAAGTAAGTTTAGATTTTTCTCTTTCCAAAATAAAAAACTCATCTCCGACTCAAAGACTAATATTTGAGGTTAGTTAAGTCTCAGTAATAGCCATAGCAAATGTATTCTGATATACAACGTAAAAAAGTAGGTATATTTTCTATATGTTAATAAATAATAATATATTCTGTTTACATTTTGGAGAACCTGCTCTACGTTAAGAAACCCTGATGTTTTTGTAATGCAACAAAGTGTGCATGATTATGAAATCAGAGGCAGGGATGCTTTGGTGCCTACCTATTTTTTTTTTTTACTTTTAAGGAACCAATTAAACAGATTTTAAATAGAAATTAATATTTTATTCCTTAAAGGAATTTCTTCCCTTTGATTTTAATGTGTAATGTGTCCATAAAATTACTGTTTTTAATCTATAAGTTTATATCATTTAAATCAAAGTATTTATCTAAGAATTTTTTCATTTAATGTTTTAGGTCTGCCTATTAACTATTTTTTGTATTCAATATGCCTAGATTTATTTGTGTTATATTGACTTATGTAAGTTGCATTTTCTGACAATGGCCTCAATAAATTTTGATTTGATTTTAATGAATAGGTATATATACCCTTTTATTTACTTGAAGACATTATTACTTAAAGCAAAATTATTATGAAAAAAATAAAATACAATAATTAAAGTGGAAATATTACTCGATAAATGGTAAAGAACATGCCTATAATGTTACCTTCTTAAATAACATTGCATTAAATGAAACTTTACAGTTGAAGTACAACTTTTCCTATAATATATGTTAGATTCCGACTTGCCTTTTAGAACTTCAACTATCAAAGTTGGTATGAATTATGAAAGAAAACAAAGGGGATAAGTCAAGGGATAGTTGTAAGAATATAAATGGAGAGTACAGTAAGCTAAAAAATAGTAAAATATAAGGTAGGCATTATATTGTGCTGCAATTTACCCCCTACTGATTATTTTAGAAGGCTGTTATACCTACGAGTTAATTAAAATAGAAAGTACCTAATGACTCTAATATACAACAGACCAATGCTTTGGATTAGAACTTTATATTTCAAACAAATACTAACTGAATCAGGTATTGCAAGTTTAGAAACGATTAAAAAGTACCTGAGCTACCACACAAATTTAAGAGAGGATTACATTATCATATTTTCTAAATCTTTCCTAATTGCTTCACGGCCTGTTATACTAGGTCTATGGAACTGACCTATCTTTAATCCAGAAAATTAGCTTTACTGAAGAAATAATAACCACCATGGGTGGCATGCTTATTATTAGCTATTGAGCACATTAATACTTACTTTTTGATCCGCAATCTGCACAGACATTATTTCCGGGTATTTTCAGCAGTTCACATAAAATTTTTTCGTTTCTTTCAACCATCTTTCACAGTTGTTATTGGAACACTTAACTAGGATGCAATCAAAATAAAAATAAAATCGTCCATTTTAAAAGATGTTTTGACGTCCTCACGCTATCACGCTCACGCAAAGCATCCGTTTCGTCATAGTTCGTTGGAGGTCGTTAACTCAACACGGACAAACATTTTCTAGCAACATCGAAATAGCCAAGTAGCATCAACTAATTGTTTTTACAATATAATGAGCCACGTAATGATGCGGCAACGCCGCATGATGTCCCTCACATTTTCATGGAAGATTCTTTGATCTTTTGCTCAACTCGAATCTACTTATAAATTCAAATAACTATATAGTGAGAACTATTGAGCAAAAATTTAGATTTTTTATTTTGGTAGGGGGTAGGGCCATGAATCATTTGTTCCTTGTTCCGTACCGTAACGTAAGTTGGATTGCGATATAAAAACCAAAAATCTGGGACTTTAATATTTTAAATCAAACTCATGGATTATTAAAAAAAAATGAGCGAGTCTGCTAGTACTCGAGGCACTGATGTGTAAACATATGTATGTCCTATATCGACATCATGGACATGAAAATCTATAGCCTCAATGCGCATGGATTATGATGTCACATCGGTTTACACATTTCCGTCCCATTTGCCGAGATTTAACCTCATACAGCCGCGTAGGATGTTTACACATCAATAATTTGTCAGTAATAATTGTTATATTGACAAATAGGTTGATAAGATAGATACTTCATTTTATTTGCCCTGTATTCACCAAATAAGAATTCTAGTTTTTTTTTATCGCAATAATGACCCAACGTAGGTGCAACAAGGACACACTACGACACTAAACACTAAGTAAAAATGTATTTGCACGATGATGATGATAGGATTATATACATACTATGATCAGTGAGATTTGCATCATGACCTGATCCATTACCAGACCAAGAAAAACGCGAAAGGCATAGTGATACATTCATTAATTGGCAATTTAACGATATAATTAGGGATATCTATGTATTCTCATCATCCCGTATTTTACTCCTTATAAACTGTCTATGACATTACAATAGCACAGCTCTTTTTTGTAGTATGCTATGACCCGATCCGATGTTGCCGAATTAATTACAATTCAAAGTTCGACATTTATTTGAAAGAATGAAAAATAGTAAAGTCGTTCTGACGTATGTCTACCTGCACAAAATTTTCGACCTTCGAACCTGTGCATTTGGGAGCAGCCAATTCTAATCACTTCACGCATAGCACTCCGCTCGCTTCGCTCGCTCCAGGGGCGCGACTACACAAAACTAACCCAAGGCAATGCCAAAAATTAAGAAAACCAACTTTAAAAAATATATGAATTAGCACGTACGCATGCATGAAGGCTCAAAGTTAGTGTAGCTAGACGCGAATGTGGTTCTTGCATCTAGCATAAAGGAAGCCAGGAAGTCGCCCTTGCCGTATGTTAGTCTTTGGTCAAACGCAAGAATCAGGTCACGCGCACTGAAATATACAAGCGTTATCCCTGGTTGTTTCTACTCTGGGTAGGGCATTAACGTACGCTTGCGTAAAGGCTCAAAGTTAGTGTAGCAAGAAGCGAATGTGGTTTTGGCATCTAGCACATATGGGGCCAGGAAGACCGCCATTGCCGTATGTTAGGCTTTCGTCAAGCCCTGGTTGGCTCTACCCTGAGTGGGGCTTTATGGTGGTAAGAACTAAGTAACTAGCGTCTTCAGATAGCGGTCTGTTTTGATCTTTTCTGGTGACCTTCGGCGACTGGCCGAATGTCAGCAATAATTAAGTTGTGTCGCATGGCCCTCCGCTCGCTACAGGGGCTCAAGAAAAGGACACTAACCAAGTGCTAACCAAACCTAACCCATGGCATACCCAAAATCAAGGAAAAAACTTTTTACAAAAATAACCTAAAAAAGAGTTAAAAACATAGCTTGGCACTGACGGGATCGAACCAGCAACCTTTGCATCACAAACACACTATCTAACCACTGACCTATAAGACGGTTACAAGGGATCCAGTGTACCGCGAACACATGGGTAATTCTGCCGATTCGGCCAACGTCGGGTCGCGTCGTGGAACAGACCAGAAAAGGTCAAAACAGATCGCTGTCAGAAGATCCTACTAACTAATTATAGCTATTGATTGACATACATTATTTGTATCATGACTAATAGGTGGGTTTAGTCCTAGACAATGGTTTAGCCAATCAAGGGTATCGCTGTGTACGATCCGCTAGCCGACATAGTTAAATTGAATTAATTAATCGTAGGCCTCGTTTCTTCACGGATGATAAAATTGCGAAATATGTAACAAAACAATCTAATGACAATCACTGGACATTTTAGCAGACGAATAGCGAATAGGCAAATTCAGTTTTCCTCCGATTTTTATCAGATGGTTAGCAAATCATAGATTTAACATAAATACATATGGCAACCTCCCTGGGAATAGATAGTTAAGGAGCAAGAATCGTTGAGGGATATATTTATTTTCGTCAGTCATAAAAATGTAAAAGCAAAAATATACTAATTGGCTTGTAGCTTCACCGCTTAACATACCACCTAAATCGGCTGGCATACTTATCGTTGCCCGTACCATATTTAGAGAGCTTCAGAATTGCACACGCGTCACATTGTTGACAAAAATGTCTAGTATTACACTTCATGCATGTGCCTCCGCTCGCTTCGCTCGCTACGGGAGCGCAGCCGACAGAAACTAACCAAAACTAACCCAAGGCATGCCCAAAATCAAGAAAAAAACTTTTTACAAATATAACCTCAAGAAAATAAAAAATAGGATTAAAACTTAGCGTAAAAATCAACGCGAGCGAAGTCGCGGGTAAAAGCTAAAAGTGTCCTATGTTCTTTACTATACTCTTTAAAATATCTGTGCAAAATTTCATGCTGATCGGAACAGTTTATGCGTGAAGGCGTAAGAAACAAACAAACACATTCGAATCTATAATATTAGTTAGGATTCTTTAATAATACTTACTGGCAGCTTCGGAGTGGATTAATTCACTGCACAAATTCGACACGAAAATCTAATGCTACCAGAAATGACATCAACATATGAGCACAGCTTATTTACCTAGTCATCTTGGGCCGACATTCTTTGATTTAGGAGTCAATAACCAAATTTTGCAAATGTTAGAAGAGGGCTATGACTCAATATTGTTTTAAACGTCTGGGCATCTGAACAATACTTTTGACAGTTCCTTTAATTTGAAAAAATAGTCTAAATCTGTTTAAAAACGATTTTAAATGGTATAAATTGTTTAAAAATCCGAAAACTTTCCGGACTCTTTTAATTCATTTTAAATTCAACCGTCTATTAAAAATAAAATGTGCTATGAATCCAAACACACTGCGAATATAATAATTAATAAATAATACTTTTGACGGTTCGTTTAAATTAAAATATGTTTTTTATCGTCTAAAATCCGTTTAAAACGATTTTAAAATGCCAAATTGTACATAATACCGCCCTGGCGGTTAGAGTCGGTTTACACATTTCCGTCCCATTTGCCGAGATTTACCCTCATACCATCGCATAAGATGTTTACTCATCAAAACATGTCTTGCCACTGGAATTGCACCCAGCCCGCCATATCGCACACTCAGCATCCAACCACTGAGCTACGAGACCAGTTGACAGCAATTCGCTAGACCCCAAAGACATGGCGTTTGTCAACAATGTAATGCGCACGCAACTCTGAAGCCCTCTGATGTGGTACTGGAAACGTCTACTGGTTGGCTTGCAATTGCAAATCGAACACAGCTACATTCCGAACTGTCAATGTCAGTACTGTCCTACTGTCACTGTCAAATTCATTTTGAATCGATGAACATTCACATTTTTCTAAACACAAGTTAATCCATAACTTGATTTTTTGTGAAGAATAATCAGGTTGAAATTTAAAGTGATTTTCCAAAATGAACAATTTAATAACAAGAACTCTTGGAAAAAGACTTACATATGTTGGTAAAAGGACACTAGCTACTTCCCAATTAAAATCAGCATCCTTCAAGGTCCAAGACGACAAGGACTTTGTTGAC